>JABUIW010000023.1:4774897-4795839 GCA_013363375.1 Menidia beryllina
CTTTCTTTCTTTCTTTCTTTCTTTCTTTCTTTCTTTCTTTCTTTCTTTGTTTCTTTCTTTCTTTCTTTCTTTCTACAGGAGTCCTACCAGTGTATATCAGCCTTTTTGGTTTGGCATCTGCTGATCTATCATTTTGGTATCCTCCTTCACACATGTTCGACTGCGATGAAAATTTGGAAGTTCACTTTAGAGTGAGGTAAATAAGATATATTCATTTGCCTACTTGTTTAGGAGAAATGTTTACTTATAAAACTATGCAATTACAACATTTTTGTTAAACGTAGTTGATAATCTTAATTCAACCTAAATGAGAATGCAAGAAAATGGAGTAACGCCTGGATAAAAACCTTCCTGGGCATTTCAATGGCCAGCTTGCAGCAAAAAATGCTCAACATTAATGAATTTTTATCATATTTTTTATCCAAATGCTTAAAAAACAAGAAATGTTGTTCACATCAGCATGTCATTTGATGTCAATTCCAATTAAATATAGAGTATAAACCTGGTGTTATGTATAAAGAATAATGGATTGTTCTTTTTCTGTAGGTTTTTCTTTGGAAACTGGTTTGGTCAAGGATCAAGAACATCATACCGCTACAGTTTGACAAGAGACAGAATCTGCCCAGTGCTGGATTACAATGTCATAGACTACCTTTTTGCTCAGGTAAAAGATAAAAGTGCCAATTCCAATTACATCAATGACATTAAATCATATCACACTTGCATATCTGTGTTAAAGGACACTGGTTTTTGTTTAGCCACATGAATCAGGAGTACTTTTGAAGGGGTTAATATTGTGCATTTAGATTTTAAAATCGTTGTTTCCAGAAGTTGTAAAAAATTCGACATTGCTATTAACTTCATTTTTTCATAGATTTTCACAATATTTTGTTGTGCTCACAACATTTTGAATTGTCAAAGCATAACAGACATAACAAGACCATTCTAAATTAATAAATGAGTTAATTTTGTATCCACAAGTGAGAAGACATTGATATCTTTCTTTGTATAGTTGCGGAGTGACTTTATAACGAGCGAAGCAGGAGTCGCTCCACCTTTAAGTGCCCAAGAGGAATGCCTTGGCCTTGCTGTTTTGGACCTGTGGAGAATGGCCGAAGAGCGCCACCAGAGTGTCAGAGAGCTCTGCAAGACCGTCAGGTAATTGATCAAAAAGGTTTGAGTTTGAGCTCTCATAGATATCAAGTCTGGAGAAGTTTGCTTTAATCTTTATCACATTAAGTCATTATCTGGCCTGTCTTATCTACCATACTTTTGCAGAAATCCAGAAAACAATAAGTTTTCTATGAAGATAGATATGTGTCAAAATGCACAGAATTGTAAAATGGATTGTGAGAACTTGTCTTACAAAATCTGAATTTGTGTGAATGCAGAAAATTGAAGAATTTGTGAAAGAAATGTGTACTTCTGACGACGCAAGAACAGGTTCATTTGTTTAAATCTGTTCCCATGGTTTCTTAGCTATAAATCATGCCTTCCAAAGTCACATCGCCTTGACATCCAGAAACGAAACCGGCTGGACCGCTATCGTATCCGAAACACACTGAAGCGTTTCTTGAAGAAAATCGGCAACTGCTCTGTGGATGAGTGCAGCCTGAAGCTCAAATACATGATTGAGCTGGCTGGCATTGAGCCTTCCTTGGGCTGTGAGACTTTCCATGTGAATCATTCCTCCTCCAACTCAAATGCAAACTTCTCTATGGTGCGGGTCAGTGGGGAATTAGGAGTACAAATCAATGGAAGTTGTCATCCTGAAAGTCCAATGGTGAGAAGAAGTTCAAGTTTTTCATTAATGGTGCTCTTTGTGAAGAGCATCCTCTGGTTGTTGAGCATTTGCCAGTCATTCTCCTGGTTGTATTTTTAGGAGTGGCTGACATTCTGTGATTTCCAAGAAATCACTGACATCAGTGTAAAGAGGGTCTGCCAGGAGAAGGTTCCACAAGACAGCAGAATGGTCACCATATCTCGCAAGGACGACAGATGTTTGGTATTCCCCCCCCTTTTTAAAAAACACAACACATCTAACGCACTGACATTTCTCCTCCCCAAAAACAAGTCTTTTCTTCTGTTTTCACTTCGCTGTACCTCTGCTAAATTTTCACCACAGGAAGCCCATTTCCAGAGTCTCAAAGAGGCCCTTTCGTTCGTATCTCTTGTTGATGGCTACTTTAGACTGACCACAGACTCAACCCACTTTTTCTGCCAAGGCATTGCACCCCCAAGTCTGCTGGATGGACTGAAAAGCCACTGTCATGGCCCAATCACGTGAGTTATTTGAGAAAATAGTACATCTGACACTATGCTATAACAATACTTATAAATAGCAAAACTAATAACAATTTTAAGTCACATAAGAAGTCCAGTTAAAGTCACTCTTGTGCAACAAGAAGATTTGCAGTTTTATATGTCTCTTTGCCACCACTGACATGCTCAAGTTTCCAATGAATTTTTTGCATCTCTTTCGTTCAGATCAGAAGTTGCTGTCAACAAGCTAAAAAAGTCTGGATGCAGAGGCGGTACTTTCCTTCTCCGACAGAGTCCTAAGAATTATGAGAATTTTTTCCTCACTGTTTGTGTTCAGGTAAACACGTACCATCCAAAACTAAAGATTTAAGATCCATCCATCCATTGTATTTGACCTTATTTACCTTACATTCACATTTTTGAACAGTGGAAGGAAGTTGTAGTGCTTAAACTAACACTTGAATTACTTTAAAGTATCACTTTCTCTGTTAGATTGGCGAAAGTTTTTTTTGTCACTTCCAACTATTTAAGCCTGTTTATTCTATATTTTGCAGACCCCGCTTGGACTTGATTATAAGGACTGCCTCATAATTAAGAACGAGCACTACAATCTTCCTGGTGTGCAGAAATCTTTTTCCAGCTTGAAGGAGCTGACCAGCTACTATCAACACAACAAGCTGCTGCTGGCTGAAATACCGGTCAAGTTAGCTCACTGCTGTCCGCCCCGACCCAAAGGTGTGTTCTTTTCTCACCACGGATACGATAACATCATGAGAGATTGTAACAATTTGTGGTGGGTAGAAAGGACTACAAGAACATGCACATTTAGAAGTCTCATCAGTAGCTGATTTCAAACTCAAGTCCATTTACAAGTTGAATTGCTTATTCAAATGATTTACTGCTAATTATCTCTGTATGAGTAATTTACCTTAATTGCTTAAAGTCCCAAAAAGCTTCCCACCATATCACTTACATTGTAAACCTCCTCATAAGGAAGGTTTTGTTGGTCAAGCAGAATATGAACTAAACTAAAAAAAAGGTAAGTTTAAATGCTTTTCTGTTGACTGGAACAAGCATAATGATTAAGTTTATCCAAAAGAACAACTGTGAAAAAGGAATCCACACAAATACACGGTCATCTCCAAACTGCACACTCAGTCTTTTTATTGACAAGGACTGGAAAGGTGGGTTTGCTCAAAGCTAGTGAAAATAGATGGATGGATTTGCATTTGCATTTACAAAAATACATACAAATACATTACATTTAACGAAGTTACTGTAAATAGCATCAGGGAATTCATCACATTTAAATAAAAAACTTAAATGCTTAAAAGCAACTCTGATTCCCAGCTAACATACTAAAACTTGGTCTCTCAGGCCAGTTAAAGTCAAAGAGTAAATTGTGTGGATTTCATATTAATGAAAATGTTCTCTGTTCCTGAAGAGCTCACAAATCTCATCATCGTACGCAGCAGCAGCCTGGTTGAAAATCAAGGGTTTCCCACACCTGAAAGGAACAAATTCAGTCACATCCAGTTCCAAATGATTAAATATGAGGACCTAAAATGGGTATGTGTACAGACATCACACTGCACCTGTTAATCTGCTGCATAAACAAAATGTTGGCAATATGCTTTAATCATTTTACATAGTCATTCTGATCTTTAATATCATCATGTGCTCTTACTTCTTCAGATATAGCACCAAACTAACCACAGACTATAGTAACTATAATTTATGGTCTTAGAGGCCTATTCAGTGTGCTGACGATAATGATGACAGAAATGACATAGCAGATTTTTATTTCCTCCGTAAGGGTGAGAGCCTTGGACAAGGTTGCTTCACCCGGATTTTTAGGGGCTATAAAACTGACATTCGTGATGGGGAAAAACACATGATGGAAGTTCTTCTTAAGGAACTTGATTCCATTCACAAGAATTGCTGGGAGGTGAGTTTTTATAAATGACATAGCTGAGGAAATATGTTGATGATACCAGTAAGTCTGTAGTTTCCCAATATATATTTTTTTACCCTCAGTCATTCTTTGAGGCTGCCAGTTTGATGTCTCAGATTTCCCACAAACACCTCATCCATGTCTATGGCGTTAGCGTTCATGGAATAAGAAGTAAGTCAAAACTTACATATGCATGGGTCTAATAACTATCTCCACAACTTAATCATTTGGTTATAAGTTGTGTTTCCCATGTTTTTGCCAGATGTGGTCAAGTTTGTTGTGTTGAATGTAAAATTTGCAATAAAGCCACCTGGTGAAATTTAGAATAAACTCAGGACTTAGAGTTTCCCTTTAGATTTAGGTACATTTTCCAGAGTAAATAAAGCGATTGACAATCATCGACATGCAAAATTCCATCAATAGAAACCCTCCTATGACCCTGCTCAGTCCCCGTTCACATGGCTGAGCATCTGAAACTCTGTGTTTGAAGAACAGCTGTAGAAACAGATCTTGTTGTGCCTTACAGACGTCATGGTGCAAGAGTTTGTCAAGCACGGGGCCCTCGACCTTTACTTGAAAAGAAGGAGATCTGTGTCAGTGAGCTGGAAACTCAGTGTAGCCAAACAGCTCGCATGTGCCCTCAACTTCCTGGTAAGAAAGGTTTCACATCAAGAAGAATGTTGTTATCCCAGTTTAAGTCCAGTCATTTTAAGTTAAACATTCTTTCTTCTCTGTCCTTGTTTAAGTTGATTTAACACTAACAAAATAAGGCCATTCATAGTCTGTAAAAGACAATATTTTGGCACTTTTCTTGTGAGGTGTCTACAGTAGCCTTCGACTGTTTTGCAGGAGGAGCAAAATATTGTTCATGGAAATATCTGCGCGAAAAATCTTCTGCTGGCAAGGGAGGGTGACCCCTCTCAAGGCAGCTCGCCATTTATCAAGCTCAGCGACCCAGGCATCAGTGTAGCCATGCTGGGGAAAGATGGTAAAGTTAAGACGCCTTTATTATTCTTATCTGATCCTGTACGACCACACACAGAGAGAGGACAAATGATAGAATAATGTCCTCCAGTCTTCAACTAGCATTAACAGTATGAAATATGTGAAAACCTGATAAAGATGTTAGGTAGGTGACAGTGCATGCTGCTCTGAAACCTTCGAGCACCGATCAAGCCGGTTACTTTCTTTTCCTGAATTTATTTTGGAATTTTAGGATGGTGAAATGTCCCTCTGAAAGTAATTTCAGAGGGGCATTTCTGTAGACCGTGCAGAGATACCTATGATCTAAACGTCCCTGTGCCTCTTGTTCTCTTATTGCCCCACAACTTGTTGATTTGTTTTTACTGACTTGTAATTTTATCCATTCAGTAGCAAAATGCTGGTCCATTTGTTTAACTTTAACACCTAGTTTTCCAACCTTTAATTGCTGCCGTCCCACCTTTGTTTTTCATTTAAAAATCATCGTTCTGAAATATAACATGAATAACTTATCTTAAAAGGTCTCATCTTTATCATCTGATATTATTACCATATTATAATAAGAATAAATGTGGTTGTCAGTCTGATAATGTGAATATTACGCACTTCAAATTGAGTTTAAGGATAACTAATAACATAGTAAACACCATTATGTACATCCCCTTTCTTTAGTCATTCTGGACAGGATCCCATGGATGGCCCCCGAAGTGCTTGAGTCTCCAGACAACATGACCCTTGAGTGTGATAAGTGGGGTTTTGGTGCCACTGTATGGGAAATCTTTAACAATGGAAACTCCCCACTGCAAGGCTGGAGCTTAGAGCAGGTACAAAATGGAGTGTTGTCCAGGGGTATACACAGGACGGTACAGATTTACTTTTCAAACAGATGTGACTTGACTTACTGTATTGTAAACAAGTTGTCTATGAATCTGCATTCATCTGTTTCTAGCCGGCAGGAGTGCTCAGAGGTTTTGTTTCATGTGCCTGTTGAATTTTGGTATAAAGCATGCACTTTAAGTGCAGGTTATTGTCAGTTTAAGTCACCTGCACCATTCCTGGCTCACCATTATTCTCAAATAAAAGTCAGATATTTGGAAATTTCCCTTGATGATGTTAACAATTGGGGAGATCAAGCTATTTCTTCCCAGAATAACAAATAACTACATGATACACACAGTTAGCCAACTGTTCCAAGAGCATTTTTCCTCCCAGTCCTATTGACTTGAGAATTACACACAGAGTAGGCTCACAAATTGGTTTCTTTTGTGTGGAAGACGGTTGAAATATGAAGGCAACAAGTAAAAATATTACCGCTTTACTGTACCTCTCTTATTAAAAATCAAACAAACTTTTAAACATTAGCAGGAAATTGGTGGGTCAGGCTCAGCTACACCTTCTGGTTTAGAAACTTGTTCTGCCTGAAACCCTCTGCTGTCCCCCAGAGGCTGCCAGAAAAAAAAACTACACTTCTGTCAACAAAGTGTTTTCTGAATGATATAGGACGCTTTTGAAGGGATATATTAGTCATACTTTAACAACTCTGTGTGCACACACAGTAAAGCACATAACTTTAGACATCATGTGAACTTTGCTAAAGTTGTAAAAGATGACCAAACTATACACCTAATGACTAACTGCCAATATTTAGTGCCAAGCAAACTTTTAAATGCTGATGTTTATAAATGAGCCTGTGTACAGGTGGCTTGGAAGTGAATCATCCTCAAGAGGCAGACGGAGACCAACAGCCCCCTAACTCCTTCATTTACATGTTATCTAATAGTACCAGTTTATTCACCAAACATCTTGATCAGAGACTCTGTCGTCTTTTCAGCACCGTGATGTTACACATAAAAAATGTTTGAAAACTCAAGTTCTTCATGTTGTTTCATAGAAACAGAAGTTTTATGAGAATTGGCAGCAACTGCCTCCCTCCCAGTGGATGGAGCTAGCCGATCTCATTGGCCAGTGTATGGACTACAAGGCCGCCTTCAGACCATGCTGCCGCAGTGTTATCCGCCAACTCAACAGTCTCATCACATCGGGTAAGATACACCATGGCACGGGTTGCCAGTCTCACCAGAGGAAATTGCATTTTCCTATCTAATGCATAAGTACTCAATACAGATTGTGCTTTTTGGTCTATTGCAGACTACGTGATATTGCATGCTACGGAGCCTGTTTCACAGAACCCACTGTGCAGAGTTGCAAGTCCTGCACAGCAAGATCACACTCTATTCGAAGAGAGACACTTGCGCTACATCTCTCCACTAGGAAAGGTAAATAGCAAGCAGTATTAATTGCACGCTCAACTGAAAATGTGCAATTAAAGGAAGGATTTGTGTTCTTGTTTCTGTGTTACAAATTGTATTAAGGTCTTGGATATTCCATGACAACACTACCCAAAGATTTTAAATTCCTTTACCAGAAATGAAGCATAAAATGGACCCATAGACACGTTTCAATTCAAATTGTTTCTGTTAAATATTTTGCTTTAAAATAAAAATAAATAAATAAATAAATTAAAAAAAATCAATCCTCTGTAAGACATTGCAAAAGCGCTCACAAACCTTGATTCTAGTCCACCATCCAAAAGATCCATATTTAAACTCTAAATTGACATGAACACTTTCGAAAAGAAATTATATCTGATGATCGGCACAACAACCAACTCAAAAGAAATAGAAATTAATCAAACTTGCAAAGCAAATTCTGAAAGAAAACAATTAAATACATAAACCCAAAAATAACAAAAACAGACACCAGTTCTGGACTGTAGAATAAAGTGGAGTAGAGCTGCTTACGGTTAGACTTTTAACAATTATCCTGAACACCAAACCGGAATTTAAGCTTAAAGAGCACCAGTGTAGACAGAGACCCACAGCAGTTATAAGTGGATACACCAAAAAGTTGTGTAGACCACTGAGTGCTATAAGACACTTTGTCAATGGATCAAAACCAGATGTTGTAAATGGCCACAATAGAAATAACATTCTATAGGTTCCCAGCTTTGCCACAGAGAAAAGGAAGGTAAAGCAGCCTCTCCTCTACAGTCAAATGAGCTATAGACAGTGGCATGCAAATTTCGTAAGCCTGCATGCACAAACTGGATGCAAAAGCACAATTTGTGGCACTAACATATGGATGACTAAGCAACAACAAGGCCAGCAAAGAGTCATAAATGCAATCAGAGTCACACCTGTGTGTGCTTAAGAGGTGGAGTAAGGTGCTATGCATTAATGGACATTTTTGTGGTTCACATTACTCTTTGAATGATTGATTGTGACTGATACCTGTGCTGAACAAAATATTTCCAGGGAAACTTTGGCAGCGTGGAACTTTGTCGTTATGATCCTCTGGGCGATAACACTGGCGAGCTGGTTGCTGTGAAAAAACTACAGCCCAACAAGCTGTCGAACCTGGAGGACTTCCAAAAGGAAGTAAAGATTCTCAGTGTTTTGCACTGTGACTACATTGTCAAGTACAGAGGAATCTGCTACAGCATGGGTAAAAAGGAAAACACAATGAAAAAACAGCAAACCTCCTAAAATGATCAGCTTTATTGAGAGAGCAAAGTGTTCAGACTGTCATCCTCATGTTATGTAAACCTATTCACTTTTTGATATATAACCTTTTATAATTTTTGGATGAAAATGAATCATTTTTATACTGGAGAAAATGCATGTGTCTTCATTAGACTTGTCAAAGATGTTCCACATAGTTTTATTTGTAAGATACCCTGTATAATCTTCAATCTTTATAAGTGAAAGGAACAATTAGACTTGACATTTGACATTTGGCTGATTGTTTCAGTTAATATTAAAAGTTTATCTGTTCACAGGTCGCCTCAGTATGAGCTTAGTGATGGAGTACCTGCCTTATGGCAGCCTTATTGGTTACTTGGATGCTAACCGACACAACGTGAACACAAAGCGGATGCTGCTTTTTGCCTCTCAGATCTGTAAGGTGAGAGTCAAATATGATAAAGTAAAGATAAAACAATGGGATTCAGCTGTATGGATTATAATCATTTGCTGACCTGATACTTTTTTTTTAAATGATTGAAATATTATATATATTTTTAATCCTATCAGTATCCTGGTACAAAGAGGTTGTACTGGGATTTTAAACATTGACTACATCTAGAAGCCTGAAATCTGGCATTACATAATATACACCGTGACTGTGTACTGTTAAAAGTCCAACCAGCATCTGACATGCCTGTTATTCTTTTTTTTATTTATTACAAATGAATGAAAATTGCTCAGTTAATCTGTTTTCAATGTTCTTTCCAGGGGATGCAGTATCTTCAGACGCTTCGTTACGTCCACCGTGATCTCGCAGCCCGGAACATCCTGGTTGCCAGCGAGTCACTGGTGAAAATTGCAGATTTTGGGCTGACCAAAGTTATTCCATCCGACAAGGAGTACTACCGTGTCACACAGCCAGGAGAGAACCCCATTTTCTGGTATAGTTTCACCGTTTTTAAAAATGTCATTTCAGAAGATAAAGTGAAGGAGAAACCCGGTATTTGTAAACAGGGGTCCCAGGAAATTCTTGGAAAAGTGTGTGATGCAGGCACAGACAGACAGACCTTTCAAAACTAAATATAACATCCAAAAAAATAAAAACAAAATAAGACTAACAAACACTGACAACAGATTTTATCTGGCGCTTTGCATTTTTGCCTGCCTCCTGAACCAGGACCATTTCACATAAAACATTCCCTCCTATGTACTTCCCTGATTAGATTAGTGGAATATTTTTTAGTTACCTTTGGCTCCAGCGTACTGCTCGGAACTTACAGACCAACCTGGCAAGTTTGTGGAAGGTCTACGTCATTGTCACCTGATTTTCTTTTCCCCTCGTCCACTCCTAAAATAATTTCCCCTTCTCATTGGAATGAAGGTGTACAACTAAATCTTAAACTAGTGAGTTTGTTCTTCTGTGCTACACATATAAAGTGTGCTTCTGAAAGTAAAACAATCTGCTTCCTATTGTAATTGTCTGTACATGTTTTACTGCATCGGAATGAATATGCAACATGCCTTAACTTGTATTTGCATACTACACAACAGCTTATTTAACAGGTTTATTTAAGTTTGAAAGTGGTGCGTCTTTGGAAAACTGTTGATGAATTTGACCGCTAATGGTTTAGGTGAAGAATTCCAACATCTAATTAGTAGCATCTTACAGAACACTTAGAAGGTCAGTGGCATTTCACACCTAAGCCTCCAGTAGTGCTCTGTCTGAATTAATTCACCCCTCAATAGCTATTTTATGGTAATAAAAATAATCTTATTATGTAGAAATACAGTATAAAGATCAGGGGTGCACAAGTCTTCTACTACTGCATATTAATGATATCCTCATAAACTCGCAATATTATTAAGGGAAAAAGCAACATTTTACTCACTTACTTTTCTTGAAAAGTCGGTCTTGAAAATGGCCTTGACAGTAAATCTGCCACCAAATCAATTTCTTCTCCTCTTTCAGCCATTGTGAGGTGATAAAATAGCTATTACACCAAAACCATAGACATGTATACGTCTATAAAAGAAAAACGTATAAATATGTCTATGACCAAAACAACTATATTTTGGTTAGTTTGCTATCTGACTATCCAATCAGCGTGTGTAAATACGGTGACGTTGCCTTACGCCTGCTAGAAGGCCCTGGTGTCACCAAACTTAAAATCTGATTGGTTAAAGCAACAGTTTAATCGACATTTATTTTCTTGGGCCCACAGAACGGATTGTGAAAGCAGGCAGACAGCTTTTACTTTAATGCTGCCTAGCAACAAATGATGGCTGAAATGTGATTGGTTAAAGCTAATACTCCTTATAAATGGACCTGCTCTTACCTTAGGGAACATTTTCTCAAGTGTCATACATTGTTTATTTCATGCAGGTATGCTCCAGAGTCCATCACAGAGTTAAGATTCTCTCACCAATCAGATGTCTGGAGCTATGGGGTTGTCCTTCATGAGCTTTTCTCCTTTTGCGATATGGCCTGCAATCCAAAACGAGTAAGAAAGTTAACAATTGATCAATGCTTTTACAAATTAAATTTCAAATAAATGGGACAATATATAAACCTAAATTTTAAATATCACTTGTCAAGCTATGTATGCAGGAGATTGGCCACAGTGTGCAAGGTGCATCCATTACGATGTATCTAGCCAGTATTCTGAAGAATAACTGGAGGTTACCAGTCCCCCCTAACTGCCCACCAAAGGTATACTGTTTTATTCGTTCAGAAAATCTTCTTTTTTTTAGCTACTTCAATCATGTCTGCTTTCCAGCCTCTGCTTAACAACACATGTTTTTTTGTGACAACGTTAGGTGTACAGTTTGATGAAACAGTGCTGGGCATACAACTTTGACGAGAGGCCCAGTTTCTCCAGCCTTGGAAACCAGATTGAAAGCATCATGCAGGATGAAAGAGAAAACACAAAAGGCTGAGAAAGAAGCCTTGTTGGACTTCATAGCTTTTGTTTCTTAATAACATCAGTGTGAAATTATTCATTTTTATTCCTAGTCGCAGTTAAACGTAAAGCACAGTCATAGCAGCTTGTGTGCGCGTATTGAAGACCATGCATACGTCATGCTGTGTGAGAGTCTGTTTGGTTAAGTATCCCTCCTGCAGATGGAGGAGGAATTGTACAGTTTGGTGACCAAAAAAAAACTTATGGATGGTAAAAGTGTCTACAACTGAGAGCAACAAATGTTACTGAATGTGAGTTAATCATGTAAGTTACATTCATGTAATGTCAGTTAATTAAATTAAATGTCTTCTTACTGTTTCGTTCATCCTTATTTCAAAGAATGATTTCAAAATGACTGGGTCAGGCTGCCAGGCTTATTCTTCTTGCATAGCTTAAGACAAATTAACAATGGCAGAAAGACAAGCCGGAATTTGTTAAAAAAAAAACAATTTTTTACAGAGACAAGACAGCTTTGTCTATGTTTTTGTCTGTGTTGGTAACGTGTATAAAATGTTATAGACTGAACAAATCAATTACTGTTGTAAAGTATTATGCTGTGACAAACAGCTCCTTTTAAACGTTTAAACTATTTAACCACAGACAATGTAGTACCACCCAACACCATTAATAAACTTAGCAGACAGTAGGGAAGGTCTTGTGAAGGCCCCTGTCCATAAGATACATAAAACATCAATAAACATCTCAGGTAGTTTTTTCACGACCCTGGGTATGTTGGGAAGAGGAATTTGAATGAGCTATGTTCAAAGTCCCTTTTTTGGATTGTAGATTGTAACATCCGCTTCCTATGCAAACAACAGCTTATGTGCACAGTCATCCAGTCTGTCTCCCAGGGTGATGTTAAATGAGACATAAAATGACTGCACACAGATCTTGTATGTCCCACACCTACACTTACAAACACACAAACACAAATGCATACACACCTGCATGCCTGATGACCCAATTCAAACTGGTTTCAGAGGTGTTAGCTTACATCTTAATCTTCTTAAAGTTGCTGACAGCAAGTATTCAAGTGTTTACCTTCACCGATCCACTGAGTTGGTTCGTACTTTTATCATCAGAAAAAATCTCAGGGACCAGTTAACATAATACAATAGACAATAGTCAACACAAGCGTAATCCTGCAGGTTTTTAAAAAGCATATAATTAGATATATCTTAATTGTCAAGCTGACACACTAAGTACCCACTCAGTACCCAATTCAAAACCTACACTACATGAATGTATAATGACTACACATTTATGATATGTGTGGTTTCTGAATCCACCATGTATAGTTACTCAGCCACTGTCTGCACCTATAATTTGGATTATGGAAGAGTTCGACCAAAAGTGTGGACACAGCAGGGACCTTTTTTTAGCCAAAAAAATGTTATATTCAAAAAGAGAACAAAATGTGGTAAACACCTTACAAGCCACACAACCAGAAACTAAACCTGAAAAAACTACTTTAAAAAAACTAAACGTAGCTGAAAGACAACGACCAAAAGATTATGTGAGCAAGGCAGGATACAAGAAGCTAGGGACACAAAAGGTGCATAGGGTGGAAATGATGAGGATCTTAAATGGAATGAGTAATGAAGAAACCAGAGGAGGGTTGTTAATGAGGGGGTAAAAGCAGAGAAATGCACCTGACTAACAATAAATAGAAGAGAAAAGATAAATAATTCATTCAGACCCCACTGACGGAAATTCAATAGATAGGTTATGTACATGAACTAGAAACATAAACAACAAGCTAGCCAGCTAAGAAAGACACAAACTCAAAGCAAGGCAGAAAACAAAATAAGCAGATCTTCAGGGAAGTCCCAAAACTGGAGACAAAACAAAAATTTCCCAAAGTCCATAAGCCATGACAATTTCAAAGTAGAAAATAGTCTTTTAAAAGAATTATTCTACAGCTGTGACTTGTGATCCTGGGCTCTTTTGGACTGGAGTCCTGTGGCCTATATGAGATGTTATTGTGATCCCTTCAATTTTCTACTGTAGATCCTGGGGGGTAAAGTCATCCAATATGGTGCCAAAAACAAACAAAAGAAAATCCTGCAAAATTGTGAGATTCAAGAAGGAAATAAATCAAATCCAACTTGCATTTTGGACTTTTTTATGTATAATTCTGAACTCAGGAGGATACATTTGAAGGATACCTTTTTTTACATATGTACACACACATACATCCATACATTTTCTGAACTGCTTATTCACAAAGGTGGTCAGGCGGGGGGGTGGGGGGGGGGCTGGAGCTTATCCCAGTATTCAATGGGCAAGAAGAAGGATAGCCAGTTTTACACATACACACACACACACACACAAGTAAAAACCTCTGAAAGTGCATCCCACACTGCTCAATTTATTGTGCAATACATCATGTCCAGACTTGTTCGTAAGACAATTTTCTATACAACATTTCCAAAACACCATTACAAATGCACAGATCCAAACAGGACATTGTACCTAAAAGAACATGGATGCCAGTTGCTTCACAACTGCTGAGTAATATTTGGATGACATAAGGAAATGGGACATTGACGTCTCATGTCTCAGGTATAATGGCTTTGCAGCAAATGTCAATGTTTGTTTCTAATTTTTTGCATGTTATGATAGGCTGTGGTTACAAAACCAACAGATTAGGTGGAGGAAGTAGTTGTGGTGTGGGTTAATCTAGATCTGCTTTATAGAACAATGATTTAAAGCCAGCATTTTCTAATATACATAAACTCTTTTCAAACATAATAACGTTGTGTGTTCCCAACCAGGAGAGAAACAAATAAATAGTATCAGTGTTTCAACATTTCTTTAATCCTTCTGAATAGAATAGTAGAATTAGATAAATAAACTAAAAGATTTATCTTAGAAACTGTAGTGTCATCTTAAAGGCTGAATTAATTCAATGTGGTAAGTCAATTTGTGTAATAGTCATAAAATCATTTATGCATTTGATCAAAATTCCCTATAATTTTATTAATCTGACAATTTTCAATATGTGCTCTCAGTCTGCTTAGAAGACACTTATTATGAGCTCTTCACAAAAAATATGTAACTGCTATTTTGTTTCTTATTGTAAAGCAGTAGACACCAAAGTGTCTGTCAACTGCATCTCAGTTTTGCAGACTTAAAAAATATTGCATGCTACGAAAGGAGTTAGATTTTTTTTAAAATCTCACTTAGGCGACACATTTCAATATCTGAATTAGCATAAACTTTGCAGTAAAAAGGACAGGGCCTATTTTCACAAAAAGCCAGCATAACTTATACAGTGTGTTGTAATTAGTTACAGAGAGCGCCAAATGTTTTTTAGCCGTTTTCCACATTTCAGATATGGGTCGTGCACCCGTTTCCACATGAGATATATCTGAGATGGAAGGAATCGGTGCACAAGCAGAAGCTCCCTCACATAGCAAGGCTCGAGATCATCTTTTACTTTGGAGAGAATGCTTAGTCCCACCGTCTTCACGCCGATGTGAGAAGAGGGAACGAGTCCTGCTTTGGCCAGACACATCCCCATATAAGCGTCATCGATGGGATGGAGAGGTACATCCTGAGCCATTCTGTGTATCACCTTTGCCGTGTAGCCCGACATTAAAAAGCCTCCACCTCCACAATAAGGGGGATAAAAGTTTGACTCCTGTATCTGAGTAGGAATATAATACTTACTGGGTGCCCACCTAACAGGCCTCTCGGTGGCCAACAAGTGACCAGTGAAAAGGTGCTTGCTTCCATTATTGTCTGGGAGGCTTTGGAGATACCTGACCATGTTGCTGGTGTGGGCAAACACATCATCATCACCATTAAGCAGAAAGCGAGCATTTGGACAGTTTTCCTCCAGCCAGTCTAGGAAGAGCGTCTGCTTCAGGGTGAGGTTGTGAAACGTGTCGTTGAAGTCCCACTGGAGGATGTCCCCGAACTCATAGTGCTCCTGCTCCAGCAGTTTGTTCAGGGTTTTTTTCTCAAACCCACTCCCCGACGTCCCTGAGATGAAGATCCTTCGTATCCACACACCGTCGTGTAATCTCTCTTTAGCCCAGGTTTTGCGCAGCACCTCCCGCCGTTCGTAGTTCGTGGGGGAGCTTTTAATGACCAGCAGAAGAAAGACCTCTCCAGACTTTTCAGCTCCTCCACATTTGTCAGGAAGGTCCAGCAGCATGGGGAAGTGACGACAGTGCTGGTAGTAGAGGAAGTTTTTTAGAGAATCAGGCAGAGAGTCAAAGTCAGTGATTTTAGTAACAGACGTGTTTACTTGGCATTTTGACGGGGACAACAAATGTTTAGAATGGTTATTGATGTCACGCTTCACTTGGCAGCAATATTCCGCCTCGTCTAGTGGGACGTTGTAGATGTTGGAGTCAGCATCTTTACTGATGTATATCATCACAACAGCAACTCCCAGCAGTCCCAGCAGTAGTAAAGTTTGCAATTGCATGAATACATTCCTGAAAGATTTAAAAAAAAGAAAGCATTATTAACATATACATTTATTAATATGTATGTTGCGGATTCTTCTTATTTTCTGTTTGGATCTATTAAATGAATCTTTGACAGGTGACAGGTGATCATATAAAAATCAAGTGAATTTATATCGGCCGTTAAATACATGTCGTGTTTTGATTAAAAAAAATATTTCATGAACAAATTCATTCTCAAAATATTATTTAGTATTGATAATGGATGGATGGATGGAATATTATTTAAAAACCAGAGGCAATAGGCTGACTATTTCTTTATTGGAACTCATACACATCTGTCTTTGATTCTTTTATCTGAGAGTACCGTGGGGGCCGAAATTCCTCAGGAAAATAAAAAGTTTTTTTCTATTGAATTTAGCAAACAGGCAGGTATTCTTTTCCCATTAATTTGAATGTTCCCTTAAAAGGTCCCTCTGGAGAACTGTATAACTTATACACTGGTGACAATTTTGTACTCACTGTTTGCTATGACTGAGAGCAACAGTCCCATCTTTTGTTCTTCAAAACTCAATTTTCATTCATTCAGTCATTCACATCAACTCAGTTCCACATTTAAGAAAAAAAATCTGATTGACCAATTTAAACTGCAGTTCTAAAAAAAAAAGCTTCCATCTCAGCCTATAGGATGAGTTTCATTGACCTGAACTTCATTGGAAGATAATTCTAACCTTACAACTGGTTTGCAATTGCAAGAAAACATTTCCCACTCAAATGGCTCAATGTGTAGGGGTACGTTTTCCCTGATTTGTATTTTACATATTTATGGTCAGTAGATGATGTAGTCCATTACTTTAGACTGATGTAGCCTTGGGATCTGTGTCTGCATATGAGCTGCAATGGAATTGTAATAAAATGCACGGAAATTCATAAGGAAGTCACAACAGCCACATTCCTCACGTATGATGTCACTTCACATTCTAGAACATATAGGAAGAGAAAGGAAACCTGCGATGCGCAATGACCTATCTGACTAGCAAGGCAAGTTAGGCATGTTTGATAAGCTGTAGCCATTTAATGGCATTTTATATGAACCAAGCAGGGTCAGTCGTGTATTTTCTTTAACTTTTTTTATACTCTTAGCATGGCACTGTGGATGTGCTGGAAACTAAATGTTTCTTGGTGTGTGCCTCACATGTAAGAATTAAACTTTGTTTAATGATTGGCACAGAACTTTGAGGTAGATTTTGAGTTTACTCACTTCCTGATCGTGTTCAATGTACAACCACCATCCTAATGGATGTCACTGCTAGCTATCTTGATCAACATTTTTGCCATTTCACGGTTGGCTTCAGCTGGCTGACTCACTTGCTCAACATAATAAGTCATCGAGGAAGAGTTCAAATATTGCGATTAAGAAAAACACAACTGCATGTAGATTTTCACTGAGAGCTGATTTCCGCTTTATCCCTATTCCCAAATGAGAATCATTTTTTCCTTCTGTATAAATATGGTAAGCTGACAACACGATTAATGACTTGAAGATGCGAGTTGCTCCTCCAGTCCTATTTTTTGGCCCTTATTTTTTTCTATGTAATGTGTTGATGGTATATAAATAAAAATAAGTAGCCTATTTTTAGAATATGATACGAAACCTATTGCCCTGCAATAGTGTATTACTTTTTTAACACTAAAGTAAAACTAAAGCAAAGTAAACTGAAAATCTTTTAGAAATATCAAGTAAAAACTGGAAATTAACAACGAACAGGTTTTTGCGTTGATGTTAAGGATAGAAGCCCATAAAGTCGTTTTTCAAATTTGGCATTCCAGTTTCCTACATCATTCTGCTACACTTTAATGACAACTATTCTTAAATAAGTTGTAGATATTTCACAAAAGTCACCCCCAAAGAGGATTTAATTTTGATTTGTTGAATAAATGTTCGAAGCTCATCATTAATGACAAGATTTTCGGACTTTTCAGATTTGATCTAGCCAAAGAAGAAATCTAGCCTGGTGAGATGTCGAACTGCTGAATAAGTACAGGGACATGAAAGGGAAAAAACGTTGAGCAGTAACGATCCAGAGCTGCCGCCTTGGTTTTTGTTTGTGTTTTATGGCCGCACATGTTGGTAACATTAAAATCCATATTTTTTTTTTAAATCTCCAAGACCATAACGGATATGATGGCAAAGAAAATGGTAGATCAATTAAACCTTAATGTTAAATGTGATTTAAGATTTAATTAGTCTTTTCTTTTTAATGTCAAATTCTGTTTAATTTGAATTAGAATGTAAAACCACGATTTTAATATTCTTTGCCATATACATCGTAAATGAGATCCCGTTGGCAGGCTCACAGCCTCTGGCAGCACGAAGTGTGTTAAGTACACGTCAATTTTAGAAATTCAATTGAAAAACAAATGCAATCAAAGACAAACATTTGACTAATAATAATAATAAGAAGAAGAAATCCTACCTGATCATCTTTGTGGGGCGATATTGTTTGAGCGACAAACGTTTGAGGACACCTGCTGAGAAAAGAGCTGAAGGTCTGGGTGTCCGCTCACCTGTGGCAAAACTGATGAATACGGCGTTGATGACCCGAGTTCAACCTTCCAGGAGGCAACTCCTATTCAATTGATCAAGATATTCAAGCTCTACACAAGCTTAAGGGGAGGCTTCAACTTCGTGGTCCAAGAGGTTAAACCTAAGACTAAAAATGTTTTTGGGTCAGACATACAACCTTTATGTGAACTTTTTCCTGGGAGACAATGCTGTGGGAAAAGTGTTCGCCTATCGCTTGACTGGGGAACTGTTCTTAATTTCCAGGGATGTTGTGAATATGAAACTTAACATTCACCCTTTCGACAGGCATGGCAAGGTGGGTTCTATTTCAGAGGAAATTCAGACATTATGAATGCTCTAGCAGGTTATCTAGGCTGTTTTTCTGTAAGCTTGTATAACGTCATTTGGTTCACCATCTTAATCCTCAAGTGAGAGCCTTATTCAAGATTGTGTGCAAGTTTATGTTTATCTTCTACTTTTTTGTTTCGTTTTTTGGATGTTGATAGTGTAAATAAAACATGGCAAATCCCGAACATGACATTCCCTACTTCGCTTTCCATAAAGACATATAAAGATTTTACAATAGATAACGATTTCATGAATATACTATTTCTATTTCATATATTGAGAGATCATGAAAATAACCTTATTTAACATGCTGAGGGCTTGTCCAATGTCAGCCCGGATAGGCTCCAGCTTCCCCTGCTGGATATAAGCAGCGTTTCAATGGATGAATGGATATTGAACACAACCTGCTCATCAGGTGCTTCATATGCTGTGAAACTAATTCACATGCTATCATTAATAGTTAGTGATGGGCAGATGAAGCTTCATGCGGCTCTGAAGGCTTTCATCCGACTGGTTCACTCCAGAGCAAAGTTTTGGAAGCTTCATTAGCTCTAGTAGGACATTTGCTTGGAGCAAAAATATCAGTTGGCATGGATTTTAAGTGAAGGGAATTTTATTCACAGCCAGTGAATAAAAGCACCAGCAAAGTAAAAAAAGCATTCAAAAACTATAGTTTATGAATTAAATGAATGTGGGGGACTAATCGATACTTTAAAAAAATATATTTTTACATATCAGAGGCGTGATAAATTCTTCCATATTTTCACCAAACCTTCTCATATTCTTTTTTAGACTATAATGGATATCATAATAATCTGAACAAAGGTTATTTTATTGTAGCCCTCACATGTGGTAAAACCTGCTCAAGCTTATCTTCCAACTGAAAGCACAATACTTTCACACATTCTGGTTTGCTGTCTCCTGTCAGTTTCACGGAAGGATTTATGTCACTAATCAGCATTCTGAGCAGAGCTTCTTTGACTGTTTTTTCTGTTATTTCCTTGAATGCTAACGCGTTTCTGCACGCACATTTCAATGTAGACTTTACATATTACTGTTCAGATTTTAACTGAATGGCATGAATTTACTGACCTCTTACTCAGATTTTTCTTTATATATACTTTAGAATCTTTAAAAAATCTGTGTGTCTTTCTTGAGTCTATGTTCACCAACAGCCAAAATCACATGAATTGTCTCATGAATGTGTTTTGTTTTGTTTCCTCCTAAATGTTCAACCGTCTAGAGTTTAGACAAATACTCCAATACTTTGCCCCCCAGGTATGTACTGGGATAGATAGTAAAACATTAAATGAATGACTCTATGGATATTCATATATTTAAAATATTATATATAAAATACATTCAGTTTATTGAGGACCATTTTATTGAAAAGTAATTCATCCATGTACACAAACTAAAATGGCATATTTTTGTTTACTGGTGACACCATTTGGAACTCAATTTATTAATCTGAAAATGAACTAGAGAGCATTCTAAATTCCTATAATTGAATAGTTTATGTATTTGGCATTGAAAATTGCAGTAAAACTCATTCCTTTTAATGATAAAATAATGGTTGTCTCACTTATTCCCTTCACCAAAGTTACAGTTTCTTACATAAAACATACAGAAGAGGAAAGGAAGCAATGAAGCACTTTGTGCCGGTCACTCTTTTACAGCCGGTGAATTACAGCTTTGAGCTTTCGTGGCTTGCAGAGCATTTCAGATGTGGGTCCTGGATTCGGTTCCACATCAAATACATCTGAGTTGGGAGGAATCTGTGCACTAGTAAAATGTCTTTGTAAAAGCAGGGATCATATTCATCTGCTGTGATGGCGGAAATTTGAAACCCAAATGGCTTCACCCCCAAATGGGAGGCTGGATGAAGTCCTGCTTTGGCCAGACACATCCCCATGTAAACATCAT
>JABUIW010000023.1:4815839-4827978 GCA_013363375.1 Menidia beryllina
CAAAACCATTTCCTGTAAAAGTGACTGTTTCATTCCCATTCTTTGAACCAAGCCATGGGGCTTTTAAAAGCAGAATCCCAGTCACTGTAAGTCATTGTTGACGCCAAAATTGTCTCCAACCAACTTTTCAATCACTTTAAAGCGAGCGAGTCCTCCTGGGCATGGTTCATTCTGATTCGAGAGTTTGACCAAACGATGCGTATCCGTGACTGATGTACCGATCTATAATTACACTTTCTTCCAAACGCATCGTCTTTGCACAATTCAAGTAAGCGACTATCAATTTTAAACAGAAAACGAAGCTTTAGCGGGGGCGTTTAAATTCTAACAACAGGCATTTCCCTTTAGTCGCGCTCCCTCCATCTCCATTAACGGGGAAAAAAAACAAAGTAAATAAATAAATATATATATATTTTTAAACACAAAAAGGCATTTTATGTAATTGATGTAAATAGTTCGGTACTTTTCTTACCCGTTTACAAAGACTGGTCCTCTTTGGTCTCTCTCTGGGATGTTATTGTGAAGTCCTGAGCGCTGCCTGCATGGCTTCTCTGCTCGGGCTGCAGGGCGGTGCCTCACTCTGATCTGACACCTTCTCAAGAGGAGCCTCATTTGTGTGTTCGTTAATAAATAATCTGTCAATCAACTGATGGATAACCGGCTGAAGCAGTGGGTGACAAAATAGCTCATCCCAAAACAAACTTGAGTGTGGAAAATATTAACGGAAGGGATTTAACTTACAAATGAAGAAAAACCTCAACTGAATATTGACTCTATATTTCGTACTTGAATAAAATCATGAATGAAATATGTTTTTGTTACTTTTTTCAAGAGATTTTAATCATCTAAATATGGATGTAAAACCTAAAAAATAACCTACATGCATTTGTATGTGATATTGCAATAATAAAATATATGTATTTTTTTTACAAATATCTTAATGAAACATGGCCTTTTTTTATGTTTTAAAGTTTTGAATGGCAGTTCAAAACTTTAGAACAGGTAACATCCATCCATTCTCTATTCAGTTTATTCCGAACCGGGTCGTGGGGGGGTTGGAGCCTATCCTGGCTACACCCCGCACTGGTCACCAGTCCAGAACAGGTTAAAGTGCTTACTAATTCATTAATACTAAACCTTTCATTAAATCTGCAGTCATTCTCCAAAAATGTACAGAGGCTGACATTATTTAAAAAATGTGCCAGGTAGAGTACATCATCACAACATAAGCTGATTGTTTAATACTAAGATAAGATAAGATAAGATAAGAGCTTTATTGATCTCACAGTGGAGAAATTCACTGGTCACACATCGGTTTAGTGACTAAAGAGAGTTCAAAAGGAGGAAAAGGTGCAACACAGCGCAGAGACATAGCCATTATTTGCACCAAATATTGAATCAGACATCATTGGTTATTGAAGTCAACAAAGTAATATAATACAAGAAGCCGTAAGAAGTTACACTGTCACCATGTCATAACTCAAATTTCTTTTAAGCGTAATCAAATCTATACCAAAGAATGGTAGAGTGTATTAAGTCAACAAAAGCAGCAACCATGAGTCAAATAACATGGCTTTGGCTTTGCTGAGTAAACTTCGCTTCCAGCCATAATGTGTCCCAACAATACTATGCTGATACTCAGGTCTATATGTCTATATGCAGACACAAGTTTCTCCAATACGACTCTATAAAACCTGAAATCTTTGTCGGGCTCACAGAAAGTGAAAGTGTCATCAGTCACCTTCAGACTCTTTCTGTGGAACCTAAAAATGAGGTAAATAATATTGGGTAACACTGGAATCAGACCTGAACTTTAACAAACATTAAATCAGTTACATCAGCAGCCTTTAACCATCTCAGAAAGATGGCCAGAATCAGAGGAATAGTGTCTAAACCAGAAAGACTAATCCCTGCATTCGTTTCCAGCAGGTTAGACTACAGTTACGGCCTAGGCTGGTCCTTAGTCTGGTCTTCAGCCTGAGCCTGCACCTCCAGAGAGTCCCCGTGCTGTGGAAGACGTCCTGCCTCGTTCCTGTGCCTAAGACGCCGCGTCCTAACGGCCCTCAGGACTACAGGCCGGTGGCACTGACGTCCCACATCATGAAGACCTTCGAGAGGCTAGTTCTGGAACAGCTAAGGCCTATGGTCGGGCCCTTCATGGATCCACTACAGTTCGCCTACCAGCCCCGCCTGGGAGTTGAGGACAGTATCATCTACCTGCTGAACAGAGTCTACACTCATCTGGACAAGCCGGTGAGCACTGTGAGGATCATGTTCTTTGATTTCTCCAGTGCTTTCAACACCATCCGTCCGGCTCTACTGGGTGAGAAGATGACGGCGATGCAGGTGGATGCCCCCATCGTGTCCTGGATTGTTGACTATCTGACGGGCAGACCACAGTATGTACGCCTACAGAACTGTGTGTCTGACAGGGTGATCAGCAACACCGGGGCCCCTCAGGGGACTGTCCTCTCTCCATTCCTCTTCACCGTCTTCACCTCAGACTTCAGCCATTGCTCTGAGTCTTGCCACCTTCAGAAATTTTCTGATGACTCAGCAATAGTTGGCTGCATTGAAAGGGGAGATGAAGGTGAATATAGGACTGTGGTGGGCAACTTTGTCACTTGGAGTAAACTTAACCATCTGCAGCTCAATGTGACAAAGACAAAGGAGCTGATAGTGGATCTGAGGAGGGCCAAAACACCTGTGACCCCTGTTTCCATCCAGGGGGTCCCTGTGGACACTGTGGAGGAATACAAGTACCTTGGTGTGTACTTAAATAATAAACTGGACTGGACAAGAAACACGGAGGCAGTCTACAAAAAGGGCCAAAGCCGACTCTTCTTCCTGAGGAGGCTGAGGTCTTTTAACATCTGTCAGACAATGCTGAGGATGTTTTATGAGTCTGTTGTGGCCAGTGCGATCTTCTTTGCTGTCACATGCTGGGGCAGTGGGCTGAGGGTCGCAGATAGCAACAGACTAAACAAACTGATCAGGAAGGCCGGTGATGTTGTAGGGGAGGAGCTGGACACTCTGACGACCGTGGCAGAGAGGAGGATGCTGTCCAGGCTTAAGTCCATCTTGGACAATGTGTCTCACCCCCTCTACGACACACTGGCCCAGCAGAGGAGCTCCTTCAGCAGAAGACTCCTCTCACCCAGATGCACCACAGAGCGCCACCGGAAATCCTTCTTGCCGGTGGTCATCAATCTGTTCAACGCCTCCCTCTGAGAGTCAATCTTAATCATTGACACTATCCACCTCTCATTTTGACCTACATATACACATATTGTTTTTATGTATATATCTAGCTATATTTATGAGGAATTTTGTAAATATATATGTATATATGTATAGACATGTATATATGTATATGCCTTTGTTTTGCTTATGGAGCCTGTAACAAAAATAATTTCCCTCTGGGATTATTAAAGTATTTCTGATTCTGATTCTGATTCTGATTACTCACTGGGTTCTTCAAACGAGCTATGAGAGAGCTGCAGAACATCATGCTGTTCGAGTTCTGACGAGAACCAAGAAATACGACCACATTTATTTATTTAACCTTTATTTTACCAGGAAGTCCCTTGAGATAAAATCTCTTTTTCGAGGGAGACCTGGCCAAGAGGCAGCAGTACAGTAAGACATATAAGAACACAGGACAACATCCTAAAATCAATCATAAACTAGACTCTAGAGTTACAGTTACAGTCCAGTGCTCAGGTCTCTGCATTGGCGTCCCGACATTAAAACAGCTCTGCTTGCGTACAAGTCTCTGCATGGTCAAGCGTCAAAGTACATCTGGTGTGTTAGAGCTGTATGAACCATCTCGGACTCTGAGAACCTCAGGTTCTGGTCTCCTGATGGTGCTCGGAGTCAGAACCAAACAAGGCGTGGCCGCGATTCACTGTTATGCTTCTAAAATGTGGAACAGTCTTCACAAAGATGTGTGACAGGTCTCAACACTGACAATGTTTAAATCCAGGCTTAAAACAGTTCTATTTAAATGTTCATATGCAAACCGGATGCATTTAATCTGCACTCTTCACTTTTACTCTAATCAGTTATTGTTTTATTTTGTTGGGCCTATTTTGATTTTCCTTATTTTTGTTTTCTGCTTTGAAACTCTTTGTGGGCGACATGGTGGTGTGGTGGTTAGCACCATCTCCTCACAGCAAGAGGGTTCTGGGTTGAAGTCCCCAGGGGAACTGGGATCTTTCTGTGTGTTGTTGTCTGTGTGGGTTCTTTCCGGGTACTCTGGCTTCCTCCTACAGTCCAAAAATCTGCATGTTATATGTTATGCGACATTCCAAACTGACATACATTGTCAATTTGGAGGTGGTTGTTCATCTTTGTGTATCTAATGTGTGGCCCTGCGATGGACTGGTGGACCATCCAGGGTGTAGCCTGCCTCTTTCCCATTGACTACTAGGATAGGTTCAAGTTCCCCATCAGCCCCATTTGGGAATAAATGGTTCAGAAAACGGATGGATGTATGAAAACTCTTGGTGAAGCACTTTGAATTGTCTTGTTCAAGTGTGCGATACAAATAAACCTGCCTGGCCTTGCCTAAAGTCATAAACCATCAAAAGTCATGAAAGTTAATATTCCTCAAGATAGAGATGAACCGGCTTTTTCAGGCAATGGTAACCTTTAAGTTACACCACTCACTCATATTGAAAAGCTGTCAGGACAGGGTCAAGCCAGGACTCAGATGCAGAGCTTGGCAGTTAAAAGGTTTTTATTGTAAAAACAATTAAAAAAAAAAAAATCACTCAGAGTGGAAGCAAAGCCTATGAAAGTACGAAATAATCACTCTTATGAGGAAGAACCAAAACAATGGACAAAGTACAAAGCAGTCGCTCTTACGAAGTATTCTCTGGGTTTCAAGGCAAGGAAAACTGTGACCAGGTTCAGAGGGCTCAGGTTCAACAGTCAAAACGACGAACATGACGAAACACACTGGCACAAGACAAGTGGAACACAGACGATTTAAACACATAAAGGGAAGGGAACCCCATGTGAACACAATCGGTGATTAGGGGACACAGACAGGTGACCCACCGGGGAAATGCAAGTGGAGTTACTTTTCAAAATAAAACAGAAAATGACAATACCAAGATGTGACAAACCAACACCAAAACCAACACCAAAAGGCATCACAAAGGTGATAGCAAGACATTTACTTTCTTAGCCCTGGGCTCACTTAGGAGTTTCTGGCACTTAAAAATGCATCATTTTAAAGCCAGTTGGTGTTTGATAAGACAGTTAAACACTCACAATGTTTTGCCAAGTAAAGGCGAGGCAAGCTATTTCATAATACAGTCCATGCAGTATCTAGCATTTAAGTTTATTCATGCAAAAGAAACATCTGAGAAAATATTATATTAAAACGGATTAACAAAGTACCAACTGAGGCAGTTAAAGGAAATATTACAAATAAAATATTACAAATAAAAACAGAAAAAAAAGGAATGAACGTGTCACTTCAATATTTGTCCAGCAATCTCTAAAACAGCCAGTTGTCAGGTGGAGAAAGTTATCTGTCCGTCAATAAGTTTTATACTTTAAAGTTTTCATTCCATTGAAAAATCGTTATTGGACGCGTGGTTTATCAGAACAATCTTTGACGAGAAAGCTTTTGGCTTCCTCTTCCAGTTCTATTGTCTTAGTACCTGTAAGAGGTCCTATAATTTGTATGCCAAGCTCAGTTTCATACAGGAGAAGTTTGTTTCAGCCACAAGATTAACAGGTTTACACTGCTTATCACGGATGCACTCACTGTGATGGTTGTTTGGAGCTAATTGTTATCTGAGACACATGTATGGAAACAGAGGTACTTTTGGTTTTTTAGCCTCTTTTTGAGCTGAAATCGGTGCATGGCTGAAGTAGCAGTGCTCTCCTGAGCCTTTAACTTGTTGTAGTAGTCCGAGAACTTGTTGAAAAGGAGTGAGATTGGCATGCTGTTGAGGATAATGCCAAATGAGATGCAGCCAAAAGCCACAATGCGGCCCAGGGCTGTCACAGGGACCACATCCCCATAGCCCACAGTGGACATGCTGACCTAAAGCAGAGGGTAAGCAGTACTTGGATTAGTAATGTAAAGGAGTTAGTAACAATCTTGTTTCAACTTTCATTGAAACATACAGAGCATTGAAAGTTTACCTCACAATCTCACTACACATAACTGGGCATCCCGACTTTTGCATAACGTGTGACTCACTTAAGATCAGTTTTTTAA
This sequence comes from Menidia beryllina, assembly GCA_013363375.1. Classification (NCBI taxonomy): domain Eukaryota; kingdom Metazoa; phylum Chordata; class Actinopteri; order Atheriniformes; family Atherinopsidae; genus Menidia; species Menidia beryllina. The sequence goes on from JABUIW010000023.1 coordinate 4,822,081, forward strand.
ACTGTCACCACAGGAATGTGAAAAATCAAGAAAGTGATTTACAGAATACCATTTATGACTGGTGTTGGTGGAAGAAATAGCTGTCATTAGGACAAAAGCAAAAAAATCTTGTAATCACAGGCACATCTATCATTTTAATGTTCTTAAAATGTTTGGAACCACAAAAGACTTTGCTAAGCTAAACCTTTTCATTTTAAAGTTGTCTAATTTGAAATCTGTGCTTTGGTTTAATTATTACAAGATTTTAGTGTAGCATTTGTGTATTTTAAACACCCTTTTTGCATTCTAAACCCACTTTAAGTTAATGTTCAAATGAAAACAAAAAATTTACTTTGCAATTCTACTTTACAGTCTACAGTCTACTACAGTCTACTTTCTACAGTCTACAGTCTACTAAAACTGGTCACTTCATTTGTTAGTTTACCTAAAGAGAAAAATTGTTTTGCAATTAAACGATGTGTTAAGAACAGATAAGGTTGGGCTGATTTTTTTGCATGCTGGTCAGGTTGCTGCTTTCTTTAGGTGATTCAGCAGTTTTCTATGTCTGTGAAAGATGTTTACAGCACAAACAGCAAACATGCTGCTTGAACAACAGTTTCCACTACTCGGCGTGTTTAGACAAAATATGATTCTCCAGTTGTTGGCAATGTAGATGAAAATTTGAGTCTTAACTGTCATATTCAGTACTTTCTCTTTACCCATTACGTGAAAAAGGAGAGGAGAATATTTCAGTCAGGAATTAATGTAGTCATAACATCTCCAAGATGGTTGGAGGTGGCAGAGGGATATTTTTTCAGTACAAATCTCTTAATTTTTCCCCCAATCCTACAGGATTCTGGCATGAAAAATTCATGAAATGAAAGAAACATTCTTTTCTCCTGTTGACTGATCTCATTAGCAGCCACATGCATAAAATCATATGCAGGCTCATAATCATTGAGAGTGGATAAGTACATTGAAGGCACTATTTGGAAAGAGTGACACACAGTTGCCAACACTTACTGCAGCCCACCACCAGGCGTGAGGGATACTGCTGATGGGGGACTCCTCAGTTTCTTTCTCCACTGAGTGCAGAAGAGCAGAGAATGTGAAGATTCCCATGCCTATGAAGAGGGCAATGCAAGAAGCCTGCTGGTAACAATGGCGCAGGGTAAACCCAAAAGCCCTCATGCCCGTTGATTGGCGTGCCAGCTTCAAAATCCGAAAGATTCGCAGAAACTTGACAACTGTGAGGACTTGGCTGACCTTGCTGGCCTGGGCCACGGCTGTGAGGTCTTCTTGTGCTATAAAATCCTCTCCGTCAGTAAAGCTTTCACATATGATCAGAACAAAGTAAGGCATGACTGACACCATGTCCACAAAGTTAAGTACACTCTTCAAAAACATTTTGATATCAGGCGTACTGATGAGACGGAAGACGTACTCCAAGGTGAAGAAGACAACGGTGATGATTTCCACCCATTCCATGTATGTTTTGTCATAGATCATATATGACTGAAGCTCTTCTACAGTGCTAAGAGTCATTGCAGCAATAGACAAAAGCACAAAAAGGTTGGAGACCACTGTGACAGCCTTGCTTAAAGTGGAGGAGTAGGGATTCTCTACAATATTCCACAGGGTCCTCCTCATATCCCCAAAAATCAAGTCTTTGAAGCACTCATTGTCACACCTGACCTGCATCACAGCCATCACCTCTTTCTCTAGCGTCAGGTTGTCCTTCACCTCATCCACCTTTTCTTCAAACAGCGTCAAGCAGCAAAGCTGGGTGTCCTTCAGGTTAAGGCCCCAGTAGGCAACTTCCTCCTCAAAGTTGATGGGGCACATTTCTTGCACAATCCACAGCACCCCGCTGGTGTAGAAATGACAGATGTAATGAAAGAAGGCGGGATCATGGTCAAAAAAGAATTCATTCTTCATTACGGAGTAGTCATCACACAATGTGAGGAGTTCTGTCGGGTCCTTGCAGAGAGCTAATGAGCCTATCCGAGTGTGAGGATATTTAACAACGCACCGTTTTGGGATTTGAAACACTTTTCCTCCAACATTTATCGTGACATTTTGCTGCAACCTCGGTCTCCATTTAGTTTTGTGGCACTCGGTTCTTTGATCCAGGTTGTTTAGGTTCTCCAGAGAACTCCATGATTTGAATGCTTTGTCCTGGGAAAATGGAAAAGTTTGACGATCCACTGTACTCACAGAGAGGCAGCTGATGGTGAAGCGGCGGTTTTGTAAATGTCCCTGGAGTCGTGCCTTCTCCGAGCAGGAGGCCATGGCAAGAGTGCTGCAAGGCAGGAAGCCAATGCACCAGAGCAAGAGGATAGAAAAATAGGAAAGGGCCTTGCTAAGAATGATTCTAGGGGAAAATGCCGAAGTCCTGACACGTCAGGGAAATCCCAAACAAGAGTTGCAGGAGCTGATGTCAGTAAACGCTCACTCGCTTGCAGGTGAGCGTGCAGTCGGGGACCTCCATTGTGAAAGAAGTGATTCCTCTGTGGCTGTCGCAGTAAGGACAACAGATTGGATCCCTCTGAGCCTCAGATCAGGGATAAACAGCAGGGGTTTTTATCAATTTAAGCTCATTGGTGGCTTTCCAAGTTCCCTTTAGTCGTAGTAAATACAAAGGAGGAGACGAGATTAGGAAGGCTGGTTTAAGGATTTTAGAGTGACGTGGTGAAAGAACAGCTGAAGGATTGTTCTTCTTTCATTTCACCGTACAGGTCTGAAAACTCACCCTTTGAAATAGTATTAAGCGTTCTGGCCTAGTTGGACACCATATATAAAATGCGTACACCACGTCCGCATAAGGATAGACGTAAAGTCGTAAAGAGCAGCAAAAAACTAAGGCTTTGTTGAAAACTCTCAAAAAAATTAGGAATGATGTTTGGACACTTCAGATTTATCCTAAGAGTTCAGGGTTCAGCTTTTTTACCTCAGTGACGTATTTTTACATCCATTAATTGTTCTGGTCGCACAGGGTCAGAGCGGGTTTCAACAAATCCCAATAAGAGACAGACTCAGCAGTGTGTCCATTTTGTCAAACGGCAAATATAGACGTGCACATCCAGAGCTTGTTCAAAATGTTTATATGAAGAAGGCCATCGGAGCACCAGTAGGAAATCTGCTCACAAAGCCTGGTGGGTTGGCTCGGATTATGATTCAATAAACCGAGAAATCTGAGGTCTGACAGTCAATTTTTTTTTATCTTTCCCCTTGTTTCATATCTTAAATTGCCCAAAATTATTAGTAATTTTGCTTTTATGAGGATTCTGTCCATTTCAGAGGCATTTCTTTGCTCAAATACTCATATTATGGCAAGTGGAGTCACAGGGTTAAGTCAGGCTGCAGCCATTTCACTATAAACAAACTGTCCACAATACTATTTACTAAAGAGAGGGGAGACCATTAATTTCCAGCTTGAGAATGAAGGAAAATATCTCAAAATACCAGGTTATCTTTATTTGATCCATTTACAGCACTGAAACAGTACACTACATTCAAATGAGTGTTTCCATCAAAAATAAAACTCTTCCTTTAAAATAAATATCAAACACATAACTCAGCAGTCTCAGCACACACCTATGCAAACATTGATCAGTTGTTTCACTATCGTACCTATTCTTTTTTTCTTATACACAAAATGGATAAAACAAAGCAAACAAAAAGCAAACCTCTCTGAGACATTGTATATAAGAAATCTAATTTGTTCCCATTCAGATTTGCGCTTAAAAGGCCATCAAATATTCTTAGTCTCTTTACTTTGATTTATTTAACCAAAAATGTAGTGATGACACTACGGTTCATCTCACTGTGATTCAATTCTACACTTAAAATGAAGACATTTTAAGCCTAATTTGGAAAAACAATTAACAGAAACACTATGATTAGAAATAAATAGCCATAGAAAGCTACTTTATTTCTAATCTCAGTTTTGTAAATGGATTTGCAGTATCACATCGTTATAATAATTTATTTTCTAAACTTCAAAAAAGCCCCAGAATATAGGTGTAAAGACTTTAACTCGCATAAGCATGCGCATACGGCAATGTATTTGTGACATAATTCAAGTATTCATTAGGCAACAGATGGCCTATAGGACATGAATGAATGAATTGAGTGCAGAAATCCACTCAATTCCAGCAGCGAGACAGCAGAACAGCAGTTTTTCCTTAAAGAATTAGTCAAGTTTAACAATATTTTCTCTATGATGTTTGACAGTCATAAAAGTAGAAAAAAACAATACTGCCAATGAGAAGTTAGAAAAACATAAAGTGCAGTATCGTATTCAAATTCAGAAGAAAAAAAAATTAAATATGCAAAAGACAGAAAGTGTACTAGTGACTTTTTTTCCGCTATCGGAACAAAGGTTCAACTTATAAGCCCCTCCAAAAAAAGTTTACCGATTTCTACTGAATGTTGCAAAGACTAGTCAGGCCTTAATTTGACAGTGAACCTACCAAACAACTCTCTTAACAGGAAGGTTAAAGAGAAAATAATAAAAAGATAGAAAAGAAGGCACTTATTTACTTGATTGATAATTAAAGTAAATTAGATGTACATTTTCTCCCAAACATCATCAAGAGTCACCAGGACTAACAAGAAAACATTTCAAACTGAGGGCACAACAGCAGCAGGCCTCCTCCCATTCAACAAAAAGCGATGTCGTCACTGGAATGATGTGAGGCTCCAGAGGGAGCTGGGAGGACACCGGTGGAATTGGCCGGGTGTGTCGGTCCAGTGGTCCCAGCGGGGTGGAGAAATCAGCCGGGGAAGTGCCCTCAGCTGACCGTCTGTGTCACACCTTCATTCACCATCCAAGTCCAGCTTAAGAGTTTCCTGGCGGCGGAGAAAGCACTGCTTAGTCAACACACCTCACACCATAAGCCTGTAAGGAGAATTAACCTTGTCAACGTGTATTTTTCTGAGAGTCGTGCAGGACATGCAAGAAAAGATCCTACTGTCGTAATAAGTGAAATGGGCTGGGAAGACAACACTACAGATGAGTTCACCATGCATTTGAGTCTACTTCTCATTAATTTGATTGTCAAAAACTAATCTCATTTTATGTAAATTTCACTGCTAGCTTCTTTGTCAATCTTAATCCTTTTTCTAAGAGTCCCTCTTTTTGTCTGTTACATCAGTTTTTTTCTACAATGTGATAGTTTATAGTACAACCAAGTATATATTTTTTTAAAATGCTTATGAATATTGGAGAAAAGCTATTCATATCCAAGTCAAGATAAAAGAGCCACCATGTTTACGTCTGTGTCGGAGGTTGAGATATTCCTGTTTTAAGGGGCAGTCACAATTCAAAGACAATTTCAAAAACTGAAGAACTGATTAACTTGATTAACTGATGTCACGAACATTCATGAACTTTTTCTGGACATCCTCTGGAGGAAGACCTTTCTGTGCATCTGGGGAAGCAGCTTTCCTTCATCACTAACATGCAATGAATGACGGCACGCACTTCTTAACATTGTAACTTCATTGGCATAATCAGATCTTTATTGATGCGTTTTGATTAAAGTTGATCATAAGTGAAATTAGAAAATTAAAATAAAACACTGACCCATAATGGTCCCACGAGTATGGTGACAAAGAAGAACTAAATTAAACTATTTCCCAACACAGTATTTCAATTTTGTTGACATTTTATGACTTGACAGAGCCTAAATCATAACGGGTCAAAGCCATATCCTGTTTATTAAATGTACCCGATCCGCCCCCTAAGCAAAGAACTTTTCCTTCAACTGCTGTCCTCCTCTACATAATGATTTAACGCTGATCTGGCCTCAGATTTCCAGTCTGTAGTTTATCAGGGAATTGCTTTTTAAGATGAAAAATGTATCATCTTAACTCATTCGCTGCCAAAGACGTCTATAGACGTCTTTTCAAATC
>JABUIW010000023.1:4828378-4915063 GCA_013363375.1 Menidia beryllina
ACTTATTTATTTATTTTATCTGGTCTCCTTTCCCTAATCTACACATCAAAAGCTAGTATTGGGCTATGTTTTTAGAAAAAAGTGCTGTGGTGCTGTGTGCTGATAATAGCGATGCATAAGAAACAGGAATTTGTGACAAGGGCAGGAAATGTGCTCTTTCATTGTTTCAGGAAGAATGAAAACATGAGCATTTCCCCTTTAACTGTTGTGTTATGTTGTGTTATGATCCATTGACACTGTCATGAGATGTTCTTAAATGTGCATTTGGATTTAGTTTTTTTGGCAGCTGCGCCATTCTCACCACACCACAAATTCTGCGTCCAAAACAGCCGAATCGAGCGAAAGATGTCTTCATATGTGTAAAATTCACTTGCCTTGACCAGAGACGTGATTGGTCTCACAGGTGGCCTCTGAATGAGGGGGTCTTGAGACTCTGTGAGTGAGATGGTCTGCACGGTGAGAGACCTGGAAGGCAAGAATTCTTCTCTCCACCACCACACAGCCATTCCCACCAACAGCGCACTGAGGAACACTGGGAAACACACATAGGACGTCACGTTTGGAGCCTTTCCAGACCTGCCAGTGAGTAAATTGGACGGATCTGTCTGCGTGCCGTCAGACACTTCCTCTGGGCGCACGAACAGGATGTGGGTATGACTGCCTACATCACGCCTATTTCTGCTGCACAACAGAGTTTTTCTGCTCTCAAACTTTTAAAAACAGTACATTTAAGTAACTAAACTAAACTGAAGCCATCAATATAAGAGCACAACAACATCATGGCAGATATTTTCCACCTCACTGTGCACAACAAATCATTTAGGAGGAAAAGCCAACTATCTGTAGGGGTCTAAAACCAATATTCATATATGAGCTAGTCATCAGTCATAATCACGGAAGATCTTAACTTAGGTTCAAGACCAATGTTTAGAAGTTTAGAAAGGATTCTTACCAATTAAAGAGAGGATTCCAGCAAATGTGGGATTGGATAGAGTAGCTTCAGGGAGTGCCCGCGAAATGGCAGGAGAAATGCAGCTGAACTGCAGCCTCTCGGTCAGCAGGTCGACAGCACACGTGTGCTCACACACCATCCCAGGGCGTCCACAAGCAGAAGGCCCTTTAAAGCAGCAGAAGGCAGAGTTGGTCAAGAGGAAAAGGAACTCTGAGGGGACAGGATTGTGCAAATTTATCACACATTTAACATGCTAGAGGACCTAAAGCCGCAACATTAGGCATTCAGTTCATTCGGTAGATATCGTGTAGTGCCAGGTCATGCCTTTGGGTTGAAGCACGGGCTGGATGATGGCCACGCCACCTGGGGAAGCGATGTCAGACAGAAGCACCTGAAGGCTTGTGCCGTTGTGCTTGTTTGCACGGCAGATGGAGTGCGTTACTTCATCACTCCAGTATACAAATCCCTAAAGCAAGATGGAGGGGAAAAAAAGAGAATTGCATTGTGGCACAGACTGAAAAGGATTGGAAGCATTTTACTCAACGTGGTACAAGACAGGTGGGAGGTCCCTTCTATCCCAGTCCTGTCTGAACTTTAACTGCACAAGTTCTTAAACTCGGTTTAATTTTAGGTGAGTGCTTAGTACCCTTCGTACAAAATTTGCTATTGCATTATTACGAATGACATTACCTCAAACACAGCAAGTCCAAACAACTGATCTAGATAGCCGTTGGATTCTACCGCCGTTTTACGGTGACGGCCTTCAAGATCAACTCTGGAGATGCTCCTCGTTGCCATGTCAAACCAGTACAGTAACCTGCGAGGCACATCTAAGGAGGGGGTGGGCGGTATAGTATAAAAACACAAATCTTATTAGTCGTTCTATTAAAAAAGGATGAATGTGCACCATTAACAGCAACAGCACATTTTACAGAAAGGAAATCCCCTGCTGGAAGTACAATATAAACCTCAATTTCCGTTGTAAGAGGAAGGTATGTTTCTTCATTTTTTCCACTCACAAGATTACTGAACACGACACACAAAAGAAATCATCTGCAGATTTGGCAGTGGTGTGGAAAATGATCCCTGTAGAATCTGTTAACATACCCAGAGAGAGAGCAACAGGCTGGCGTACTGCGGTGCTGACTAGAGTCTTTCTATCATGGCCGTCTAAGCTGGCCCTCTCAATCTTTGGGGAGCTGCCACACTGGGTCCAGAAGAGGAGCCTGAGAAAATTAAAGGATCCGAAATTCCTGCATGTTAGCATTCTAAAAGTGTGAAGGCGGCAGATACATGTGCAGTTTTAAACGTGATCACTCCTCCTAACTTAGTAGACTTGGCTCTGTGTGTGTGGATGCTGACTCATTACTCTTTTTTTTTTTTAAGTTAAAAAGCACTTCCGTGTTCAGTGTGCAGCTGTTGTTGCCACGCTGTTTAATCAGCCCTAAGTGCTGGTGTTTTGGGTGAGAAGTATGTGTGAAAAAAGAAAAGAAAAAAAAAAAACTCTAAACTGTCATGATTTCACAATGGTTGTTAATGGTGTAGCAGTCATGCTTTTGACTCAACGTAATGCCTCTTTCCTCCTACCCCTGGAGAGGATCCACAGCCACGGCAGAGGGTTTGTCGAGTCCCCTGATGAGCTGATGCTGGGATGAACCATCGAGCAGCGCAACGCTCACCGAACCGCTTTCCTGACTGGTCCAGTAGAGCAGGGAGTGGATCCAGTCCACTGCAATAGCAGACACTGAGCCTTGGGCCTTCAGTACCAGCACAGCTTTATGTGGCTTTTCATTCACAGAAATCCTGAACAACATCCAAGAGGGAAAACACATGATCAAACATCCCCCATACAACTAATATGATTAAGATCACCATGCAATGGAATTCATATCTTCCTAATACTTATTCTTACTCAATAAAATAAAGAATCACACATACATATTCAAAGAGCAACCTATTACTAACTTACTAGCATTCTTGCTAACAATCTTGTTTAACTGACAATATACATGAAAAACATGTATACATTTGTTAAAATAGGTTTTATCACAGCAAACCGAATATTTCTATTTCATTTCAAACTTCCCAAATTGTCTTTTCCCTTAAGATTAAGAGGTTCAGTGCTGAAAAGGCTCCAACACAAAAAAAAGGAAAACATTGTGTTGAAAATAAAACAAAGGAATGGTGTCAGGTATGACGCTCTCGTGTTAAACTGTGCTAAACACTGGTCTTATCTTTCCTGCTTATTTTCCTGCTCCATTCCTCTTAATCATTTTTGCTTTTGTGGTTAAAAATAAGTACAAAAAATAATATGGTTTGTTTGTGCACATTTGTACTATGTTGTCTGCATGTTAAATAGCGTAGCCTTTTTTCTTTTGTGAGTCACCTGTATATAGAGCCATATCCTTTTTGGGCCCAGAACAGCGTGTGGTTTGAAGCCACAACGGCCACAGCACCTGGTCCTGATACATGTGGGGCCAACGGCTTATAGTCAGAGCTTAGATGTTTTGCAAACTGAATTCCTGTTGAAGCAGTGAAAACCAACTGAGCCTCGGCACCTGCAATGGCAAATACACACAAAACTTTATTTGGGTCGTTCTTCTGAAATTGAGATTATATGAGAAAGGTAGGCTGCTCCTACCAAAGTCATTACTGATATCCTGCTGGTTTGGAATGTTTACTTAAGGATGCTTCTCAGAGATGGATAAAAGTGTGTATAGAGTTGACATCCTGGTGGATAACCGGAGGTATCATTTTTCAGAGATCTCTGAGCAAAGACACTGCTTTCAGGTTGTTCAGGTTAAAGTTTATTCCGGTAGAAACAGTCTGAGCTTTTCACTGTTATAGTAGCGTCTTTAGCAAACATCATAGCACAAACCTGAGCAGATGTATGTAACCTGAGCAGATGTATGCATGTCACACAAATATGACGTGCAAACACATATCTAACTCTCCTCTTATCCAAGTAAACCAATACCGCTTAATCCCTGATGGGGTTGCGGGGGGAACTGGAGCCTATCCCAGTGGTCAACGGGCGAGAGGCAGGGTACACCCTGGATAGTCCACACTCATACAAGGACAAACAACCACTCACACTCACATTCACTCCTGTGGGAGGTTTTTGGACTGCCAGAGAGAACCCACGCAGACACAGGGAGAACATGCAAACTCCACCCAGAAAGGTCCTGGATCCCCCGGGATTCGAACCCAGAACCCTGTTGCTGGGAGGCGACAGCGCTAACCACCACACCACCGTGCCGCCACCAAGGAAACATACCAAAGTTATTTCTTAGAGCTAATATTTTTTCTTCCAGCTCACAAAAAAATGACTCTTTGTACCCATCTCTGCATCTTGCATTGTAATTGCATTGTTTGGGATATCCACAGCTCAACTGAGGTACCCAACAGCATAACCTCTGTGCTAACGGCCCAGTTTCTCCCCGTCAACACAGGGCTCGATGTTGATGTGGATAAAAACATGTTAAAGTTGAAACAACATCTTAAAGCTGAACTAAACATATTTGTTTGAAGCAAGTTATTGGCTTAAGACCTTCTACTTATGTACTGTAATGTTTTCTGTATGAAGTGATCATTTTATATTATGATAAAATAATTCATAATGTGTAGAAATATTTTGTTTTCAGCAACCGATTAAAAAAAGCACACGTAGTTGCGCACCTTTGGCCTTGCACTCTCCAGTTGCTGGAGTCATCTGGTAACCGTCGTGGCAGTCACATTTGAAGCTGCCGTTAATGGGAGCACACAGTTGGTCACACACATCTCTCTCCAGGCATGTGTCCACCTCTAAAAGAATGACGAATTCATTTTCAAGGTCATTTCAGGTAATGCTTCACGCAAAAACGTGAAGCATTACCTGAACCATTACCTGAATAACCCAGGAATACAAATCAGTTACCAATAAATAAACAGTCACATCCGGGCTGACCGCACAGAATCCGTCCCGTTTCTTTAGTGTGCACGTTATGACAGCTATTCTACAAACAGTCTTGTGAAAATAACTGTTGAAGCCTGGCTGTACAAATACGAGGTCAGATCAATTTACTGGCGATGACGAACTCAAGGCAGTTGACTCACCCTCACACTGGCTGTCATCCACCAGCTTCATGTTGTCAGGGCAGCGGCAGAGGAAGCCCATCTTCTGGTCCACGCAAAAATGAGAACAGCCACCGTTATTCACCTGACACTCGTTTTGACCTGCAAGAACAGACATTTCATCGGTCACAGTTCAACACGAGTCCGCTTCAATTATTCAGTCATGGGACAGTGAAGGACGCCATCCGTAACCCAAGATGTCACCAAGAATCAGAAACTAATAAAACATGATTTTTCTGCTGTTTGACTTTTTTGCTACGCTCCAAAAAGAAAGAAAAGTGCACTGTGAAGCAGAAATGTCAAAGTCACATTACCCACATGTGTGAGCCTTAAAATGTGCTTCATTTTGGGGTACCACAACCTGCACGTCTTGATAAAGGCAAAAAAAAAAATTCAGAACATTTTTCCCCCTGTGCTTTTATCAAGTGATGACAGAGGTTCCACAGGTATAATTATTAACAAATCCATTGTAATGTGTTGAAAAAATTATTTGCTAAATGGCATCAGTTAACCATCATGAATCAAAATGGATTACTTTACATTTTGACAGTTACCATTGTGGTGAGTTCAAAGGAAAACAGACAGAATGAATGAATGTCAGACATAAACCTCAAATGTTTTTCTCCGAGATGTAGAAGATTCAGCTTGTCCTAAAGAGTCGGACTATCTAAGACTATTGACATTGCCACCTGTAAGGTTTAGTTTATATTTAACTAGAATAAGGAAGAAAATAATGAAAAGGCTGTGATGGTAAAAAATATCACCATCCTGGTCAGGGTCAACCCATTCATTTGAATCCGGTGTGTTGTAGCAGGATTTTCCAGAGTGAAAAAGCCCAGAAAGCAGACTTACAGCCATAATAGGTCATACATAAAGGGCAAAATGATTATATATATATATATATATATATATGCTATAAATCCTTCATTTAAAAAACAAACAAACATTAAGAATAAGTTAGACATGGTTCCAAATACTATTTACAGGATTCCCTTAAACTCCTTAATCTCATTATGCTTATTAAAGGTCCTGAGCCTTATCCATGCTGTCATCAGTCCAATATAGACTAAAAAAACAAACAATCTTACATGTTTCGCACTAATTGCAAGGCCCTAAGAGGAAACCCCCCCCCCCCCCGAGTTTGTGTGTTTGTTCCCTTTTAAATAGAGCATGTGCGTGATAGCGAGCCTTTGTGTGTGGTGGGCTGTCCAACTAGACTGACGGGGTACAAATGTGGAGCAACTGTGTCGACAATCACAGTTCCATTATTTCTGTGTCAGTAACAATAAAACATTCTGAAATAACTGTGTGGATGGAAAGTGTGACGGATAGCCTGCTGCAGACAACACGGTGCATGGATTTGTGTGGATGAGCCAGAGCAGAACACACTCGCAGACATCCTGGGTCGCATCCCCTCTGTTCTATCTCAACCCACACATTGAGTGTATGTCTATGACCTGTTGCCACACCTCTGACCCCTTCCTCCAAAACATTCAACAATCAGTTTAGGGTCACACTGTTGATCAACTGTGCAGCCCAGGGATAAATAATTAAACATCAATAACCGCAGACCAAAAGGTTATTTAACAGCATATTATCTGCGTCCTGTCTCAGCAGAATTAAATGACCTTTGATCTGCCACAAACGGATCCTTTATCCAGGACTGTTTACATGCCGAGCAAGAATCCAAAATGCGTCTTTGTACCGTCTAGTTTTCACTATAATCTCATCTTGCTGTGACATTGACACAAAATGTCTGTGAGGCCTGTTTGTTTTTTAAATTTGGTCGACTATATACCTTTGAATGTCTCTGTGGTGAAAACCATACATTGGGCTTTGAAATACTACCATTAGTACTGGAGAACCATGAACCTCTCTTCTGCAGTCATGAAGTAAAAGTTCACTTGTCAATTGCAAGGAAGAAAATGGTTATCTGAGTTTCTGTGCAAATTATGTGGGTATAAAGAAACAGCTCAATTTGAGAGCTGGACGGCCTGCAGGTAACACGCCGTCCATAATCTGACAGCATGTTGGACTCCGGCTGCAGAGACACTGTGTAACGCCGCCCTCTGCTGGATGAGCAGCAGAACGTCACAAATGCCGGAGGCTGTGTCAAACTGATGCTCCAGGGCAGACCTCTAAAACCTGATGTCCTGCAGGTGGTCTGCCACTCCTGCCATGCATCACAATTGTTGGTGCTTGGTTTAGTTGTTGTATTTACACATCATGACCACGTATGCGAGAGGAGACCGCATTTAAACATCTGTTTGAAGTACAACATTTGGTATTAGAGCCATTTGATTGGGCTCATCACGCCCTGCAGCCTCCTCAGAACAGACACAGCACGTTCTCCTGCATCCTTACTCCAAAAAGGACGGAGAGAATTTTGGGACGGACGTGTGACATCACGCACCACAGTGCTCCTCGTCGCTGCCGTCTGTGCAGTCCGGCTGGTGGTCGCACCTCCAGCTGTGGCGGATGCACTCTCCGTCTCCACACTGGAACTCTGAGGCTGCGCATGCCGAGGAGGCCTGAGAGCTGGGCTGGGCCGAGCCGCACAGCTCCCGCGACTCGTCCCGTCCGTCCGCGCAATCGGCCCGTCCGTCACAGAGCTTCTCGCCCGGCAGGCAGCCGTCAGACGGCCCGCAGGAGAAGAAGCCGGCGGTGCAGTGGTGGCAGGAGCCCTCGTCCCTGCCGTTTCCGCAGTCGTCAACGCCGTTGCATAAGAGCTCTGTGGACACGCACCGTCCACTGTGGCAGGCGAACTCGCCGTCCTTACACCACACGCGGCCTGCAAAGAGTTAGAGGAACAGAGTTTCACACGGTTTTACCCTGGATATCCTCTGAGGAATTTTAATCTGAGCTCAGCGGAGGATTTACTTTATTCTAGATGAGAAAAGAGAAAAAGAAAGATGCACTGTGGTTTTGTAAGAATATCAGATCGCTACTGAACCAGCAAGCTGATATAAATTATTCTTTGATCAAAAAACTAATCTCTTTATAAGAACATCACTGGGATGCTATGATTTATCTGTCATCTGTCGGTTGTACAGAGTTTAGGTCAAACAATAATGCCAATAAAACAGTCAACATGAGTCAAAATTTGTGAAAGGTGTTCTTTCCCAAATATCTTAAAAGACTGTTTAATCATGGACGATAACTTTTGACCTGTGTCTCACCTAGCAGACCCAGAACATATTTAAAGGTCAACAATGCTGTCAGGTAAAATCCTTTTGTAAACGTAAGCTAAGTACCAGAAAATTCCCTTTAAATCAGATTTGGATCAGACCTGGATCAGTTCCAAATGAAAAAAACACAGCAGGAAAAGGTTAATTCAAGGTCTCGTTCTCCTGCAGGCAGAGATAGTTTTGACATCAACTAAAGCCTCTGTGATTGGAAAGGCTATTCTTTAATACGACACCGAGATATAATCCAACAAAGGAGAGTTTCCTAATGGTGTTGTTGAATGCCTTAAAGAACAGCGAGTCCTTTTTAAGAGATCTTTCCAGCTGAACTCTTTGTAGCAAACTTGCTGTTCACAGCAGACACCAAAGATGTTTTTAGAATATCAAATGCTCGACTGACCTCAGCTGGACTAGCAAAACAAAAATCTGAGACGACGTATTTCCACACACTAGAGAAAAGGGATTTTCAGGGAGTATAATACGATATGACGTTTAATAGAAAGATTAACACTGATCAAGTTAAGGTCAGAATTAAATGAATGATTATTAATAATAAACTTATAGTAATAACACTTTCAGCACATCACCATCACACCACATTTACATGTCTTCAGCGATGACAAAACAGATGGAAAGTTCTGTGCCATCTTCTGATCCCAAGTCTAAATCATGTGGCTGGTGCTGCATCGTGCTTTTGAGCTACATTTGCTCAACACATTTATAAGATGAATCTATTTGTTACGAATACAGAGTAATATGATTTTGCTCTGTCCCCCACAATTTGCTCACTGCATCTAAAACTCCTAAAAAATCAAATAAGGGGTAAAGAAGAAGGTTCTCACATCTTTAGGCTGTATCAATTAGATATGTGCAAATCACTTCACATTTGCATTTGTTGCCTCTTCACATCTAAAAGAGAGTCCCTCGTTTTTCAATTCTAAAAAGTGGATTGAAAAGCAAAGCAGTGTTCTGACTTTTATGATGAGGGCTGCAGTCACGTGGTCAACTCACTGCAGTGGCGTTCATCTGATCCATCCTTGCAATCCGAGTGCCCATCACACATTTTCAGCCTGGAGAGACACAAGCCATCGCTGCACCTGAAGTCCAGCGGCTCCTGACAGGCAGGAAAAGAGTGACCCTCAGCTCCTGAAACACACAGAACTGACAGCTTTACTGTTACTGTAAAAACATTTGTTTATCATGTAACCGATGAGTCATTCATGTAAGAATTAATAGCAATAACTTTAATTTCCTTTGCAACAGTTGCTTTAAACCCTAAAGTTTGGGATAACATAGATTTGCTTTAATTTACTTTGTGAATTCATCTGAAAAAAATTAATTATTCAATATAATTATGAAATGGTAAGATATTTTTTTTTTTTTTGCAGGCAAAAACAGAACATTTTGCAGCATATTTGATCAAATTATAAGTGTTATTCCATGAAAACTCTTTTTTTTTGTATTCTTCTGCAAGTGGCAGGAAAAAAACGCAAGCAAAATGACCAGTATGTAACATATTAAGATTTTATCCAACAGTTCTTTCAGGCATGTCACTGGATGGACTACAAAAATAACGTCCTTCAATCAAAATACATCAGAAAATGTGTGTTATGACTGGTCAATTCTTCTTTCTCTGTAACATATCTGTTAAGTAGTTAAAAAAATGAAAATAACATGTATATTTCATGATGACGGCACAATCAAGTTCTTTACCGCGGTTGGACCTGAAATGAGACTTCATTTAAAGTGATACGGTCCGCCGAAAGCTTTCGGCTCGTCAGTGCGGGAAAGAACATTAAACACGAGCTTATGGGTCGTTTAATGAACATAGACGTGCAACAACCGCATCCTACCTAAAATATTATGCCAGAAGAGTGGTGCAAACAGAAGAAATAAACCTCCAAGGTGCCCCATGCTCGACGAGTCCTCCACAGCAACGGAGCAAGCGGCGCAGTTATATGACGTAAGAGAACTTTCTGTCAAACGGCGTCAGGCTTATGAATTAATAAGGCGTTTATTATACTTTGACAGAAATAAAACAAAAAACGGTATATCCGCCCTCCTATCAGGACTTTGTTTTATATAGCTTGTCACTGTTTTCAGTTGACCTTTTTCAACGTTGCCTACACCAATTGTTCTTTTAACTTGTATTTAAAGATGCCAAACTTTCTGTAAAAACCCATCAGAAATTTCAACATTCAAACTAGGTTATTGCTACAAAAAATATAACCTATCAGTTCCTTTTTAGTGTAATGCTAATAATTAGATTTTATATTAGATACCTCAGAGCAATTCAACCGTTTGGTGATTGGTCCTCTCGCACTCACTCAGGATTTCATTAGGAACAGATGTGTGATCACAGATAATCTAATGCCCCATGACGTTTTTTATAATGGTTGTTTTAAAAAGTGTTAGTTTCTCCTAATTTACATACACAGTGGCTAGAGACCAGATCATCACCCCTCTGAATGAAGCACATTTGTTGCATTGGATTTGCATTAAAGCTCTCCCGTTACAGCTCAAATGACAGAACAGGTCAAACACGTCCCTGTAAACAGTTTAAACAATCTATGAGTTTTGCTGATAAGGAGGAGGCCCAAAGCATGATAGTACAGAGATAAAATAAACATCAGTGAAACAAGATTTGCACATATCTGACATCCTTTCACGCACCATTTGAAAGTCACCCATTCACAGCCTATTTGCTGGAGCTAACAGATAGGCAACTTGTCTGCCCAAGTGAGCAACAATTACGTGGCTGATTATGTAACCGTAAGCCATTCAGTTTTACAGCAGCTGACATCACTTAAGTAGTGATCACAAATCTCTTCATAAGATCCAGATCACGGATTCGTCTTTGTAATTAGAACCCAACTGCAAAGTATTTGCAAATTTGAAGACCAGTGTCCACAATTGACATTAATATGATCAAAAGAAAAAAAATGAGCTGAACCAAAAACAAGGAAACGTTAACATTTTATTCACATTTTCTTTTGTACAAGATACAGTTCACTCTTGAGTCAGTGCTCTTCAGCACACGTAGATGAGAATTGATGAAGACTTTCGTCCTGTCGCTCAGAGGTATGGCTGATCTGTAGAGAGAGCTGGTGGTTTATATACAGCTCCTGGTGTCACAGGGGCCTTGGAGGTTTCCGCAACTTGACTAGATAACCACAAAAAAACAAAAAACAAGAGCTGAAAGATTCAGTCAAAGGAAAAGACACGATGTGTGAAAACTATGATTCATAGTCATATAATGAAGTCGATAACTGTGCATTGTCATTAAATGATGCCACCGTGTTTATTGAGGAAGCTGACATATAGCCTTTATCAGGTATTAATAACAAGTAGTTGCACAATCAAATGTACCTGCCAGCAGTGAGAGCTTTCTGAGTGGACATCACAACGGTAGCAGGTACCGACTCTCTCCGGCCGTCTCTGCTGTAGTAGTAGTTGTTGGCAAACTTATGGCTTGGACCTACGGGCAGTTTAGGTGGTGGCTGTGTCCTGTAAATAAAGCAGTTAATTTTATAGATTTTCTCTTACTAATTTACACAAACTTTGCACCCTTGAATGAGTGTGTGCGTGTTTCTGGACACAATACAGACTGTGAATGTGTTTTTTTTTTAAGTAAAAGAATGAGAAACTGATTTATGAGATAACTGTAAAACCATATGCTTAAGTTGGCCCTGATAACACATTTTCCGTGCATGTCTCTTTTTCTTTGATGGAGACACATTAGCTTCATTAGATTAGATTATTGATGCCAGAATGGGGAGATTCACCTTTTACATGAGCAGTGCAAATACACAGAAAAAAGAAAAACACCACGCCTAGCAGATGCATAAATAAAGTAAAACATATTTACAGGGAGTGTTTTCGATGCCTGTGACCAAATGTTAAGTGACAGAATGATCCTGAAATTAATCAAAGTCTGAAAAGTATGTGACTATTACAAAGGGCGCCCACGTTTAGGATGCTAACGCTCGTTTACAGACGACATCTCACCTCTTTGCTATCTCCCCATATCGCAGCTGCAGTTTGGCCTGTAGATCATGCTGAAAGCAAAAACCGAAGTCAAGATTAATGTTCTGAATTCTTATAAATAACTAAAACCTTCAAACGTACAGTTTAGACAAGCGCTGCTAGCTCGATGTGGATCTCAAAAGAAAGCTGTGTTTAACTGATGGTTTATTGCCAGTGAGTTTTTCCTTGTAAATACAGGACAAGTCCTGCTTTAATTTCAAAGCTCGACAGTGGTTAGTTTGCTTACCCCGGATAAAAGATTTCGTAGCCTCTGAATGATTTTAGTAGCTGTCGCCATGTTAGCTGTTGTGAAGGACACGGGCTTCTTCTATGGTGTCACAAGGTTTGTCGCATCAGCCTTGTGCTGACACCTGGTGGCCATGAAGAGAAACACAGAATTCAAAGAAGGAACGTAAAAGTGGGTTGTCTATAGCAAAAGATGATTTTGCAAAATTGTGGGGTGTCTTCCAAATTAGCTGTTCTGATACAGCGTCACATCTCAAGACAAAAAAAACGGAAACTTTAAAACTCTTTAATAGGTACAGGGATCTGTTCTATGCACTTCCATTATTCAAGAGCTAAAAGGTGCAGAGGCACTATTTTTGTTTTGATGATTTACTTTACTGGAGAACTGCACTTACTAATCTCTATCCAATTTTATAAACTTTCTCTTTGCAATATCCCCATTTCCAAGAGGCCCGGTGTGGAGGTGAATGAGTATTTATTCTTACCTGTCACATGCACAGAAATGTCTAAGAATCCAGCACAAGGGAATGGAAAGTCAAAAACAAGCATCTCTTTAAAAAAAAAAGAAAAGAAAGAGGTACGGCTCATTACATTTTTCATGCTTTGTCTGTACAGATTAATTTTATACAACACAATGCAAGATACACTATATTGCCAAAAGTATTTGCTCACCCATCCAAATTATCGGAATCAGGTGTTCCAATCACTTCCATGGCCACAGGTGTATAAATTCAAGCACCTAGGCATGCAGACTGTTTTTACAAACATTTGTGAAAGAATGGGTCGCTCTCAGGAGCTCAGTGAATTCCAGCGTGGAACTGTGATAGGATGCCACCTGTGCAACAAATCCAGTCGTGAAATTTCCTCGCTCCTAAATATTCCACAGTCAACTGTCAGCTGTATTATAAGAAAATGGAAGTGTTTGGGAACGACAGCAACTCAGCCACGAAGTGGTAGGCCACGTAAACTGACGGAGCGGGGTCAGCGGATGCTGACGCGCATAGTGCGAAGAGGTCGCCAACTTTCTGCAGAGTCAATCACTACAGACCTCCAAACTTCATGTGGCCTTCAGATTAGCTCAAGAACAGTGCGCAGAGAGCTTCATGGAATGGGTTTCCATGGTCGAGCAGCTGCATCCAAGCCATACATCACCAAGTGCAATGCAAAGCGTCGGATGCGGTGGTGTAAAGCACGCCGCCACTGGACTCTAGAGCAGTGGAGACGCGTTCTCTGGAGTGACGAATCGCGCTTCTCCATCTGGCAATCTGATGGACGGGTCTGGGTTTGGCGGTTGCCAGGAGAACGGTACTTGTCTGACTGCATTGTGCCAAGTGTAAAGTTTGGTGGAGGGGGGATTATGGTGTGGGGTTGTTTTTCAGGAGCTGGGCTTGGCCCCTTAGTTCCAGTGAAAGGAACTCTGAATGCTTCAGCATACCAAGACATTTTGGACAATTCCATGCTCCCAACTTTGTGGGAACAGTTTGGAGCTGGCCCCTTCCTCTTCCAACATGACTGTGCACCAGTGCACAAAGCAAGGTCCATAAAGACATGGATGACAGAGTCTGGTGTGGATGAACTTGACTGGCCTGCACAGAGTCCTGACCTCAACCCGATAGAACACCTTTGGGATGAATTAGAGCGGAGACTGAGAGCCAGGCCTTCTCGTCCAACATCAGTGTGCGACCTCACAAATGCGCTTCTGGAAGAATGGTCAAAAATTCCCATAAACACACTCCTAAACCTTGTGGACAGCCTTCCCAGAAGAGTTGAAGCTGTTCTAGCTGCAAAGGGTGGACCGACGTCATATTGAACCCTATGGATTAGGAACGGGATGTCACTTAAGCTCATATGTGAGTCAAGGCAGGTGAGCAAATACTTTTGGCAATATAGTGTATATTTGAAAGTTTATGTAATGTCTCTCAGTAAACTCTATTATGATCAAATATTCATTTAAAATCTTGTGAATCGATCATTTTAAGATAAGTGAACAGTAAAACTTAAGGCTGTAAGTGTTTGAAAGCTCATTCATCCTTGTTCAAACCTGCGTACTAAAGCAACGCTAGCAACTTAAAACGCCACGTTTGCTGTGCAACTACAGTGTTGGCAACGGCGACATTTAAGTGAAGTCCAGCCAAGTCAATGAGAAATAAAAAGTTTATTCTTTGCACAAGAAAAACACAGTACATGGCGACGTCGCCGGTATACCATGCAGTCAAGCATTACAGCTGTGCGCTTGTCTCATGCAGCATGCATTGAACAGAAGAGTCCACGGGAGAACACGTGCACATGTACAACAGCTTGACCTGCCAGTTTGTTCTTTGAGAGTATGTTGAGCACCAGCTGAATCCACAGGTTTCAACAGCAAAAACGATAAACCTTCAATTGGTGGAGATCAGCAGTGACAAAGTATGTTTACATGCAAATAAAAAGCCTGGTGTTCTGAAGAGACCTGTAAAGAGATCAACTTTTGATATTTTGTTGTTTTTTTTGATTTTGTGATTTATTTAGTGATAGCCTGTAGAGCTCAGCATCCCTTTTTAAAAATCATGTGGGCACCTTTGCACTTTTTGGCAAACGCGTCTGCCTTGAACACTGCTACTAGGTTATGTTCATTATTCATTCAGCTTACGCTTTCCCTTCAACACTAAAAACTTGTCCCATATGTGCACACATTCCATTACCTCATCGCAAACCACTTTCTGTGCTAAGAAAATCCTAAAATGAGGCTTCTGCATAGGCCTAACAGTGTCACTCAAAAATAACCTAATCCCTTTTCACTGAACAAAACTACCTCTTTATAAAAAGGTTCACCAAAAAAAAGTGATCAAAAAGTGATACTTATATGCATGCAAACACAAAAGTCCTACTCAGCTTGGTGCTAAATTACTCTTCAAGAACGGTTGCTTCAAAACAAACAGATGTGCACATTCTGTGTATTTTCCTTCTTAGTATCAAAGAAGAAATTTGTATAATATACAGCCACATGATATAAAGAGTACAGTACATCATGTTTCCTCATTGTAAACATTTCTGTTAGACAGCAGAAAAAAACAGAGCTATTCAGCGATCTGTCCACTTTACTCATTGTGAGAGGTTTTACAGAGGAACAGATGTGTAAAGTTACACATGAACGATTGTGATGTTTCATAAAAAGGAGACCAAAACTCTGCACAAAACCGGAAACACCCATTCACAAAAAAAAGCACATCCTCCATGGTCTAGCTCTGTCGTGGTAAAAAACGTGAGGTCCATCTAACCTGAAAATGTTAAATGCTCTTCTGAATCCCAACCTCATTCAATTAAAAAAAACAATCCATCTTCAACAAACTGTCACTTTCATAGTGTGTATAGCAATACATCCTCTAACACATTCAGAATTGATACCAAAATATACATCAATATTTGTACAAAACAAAGACAAAGAATATTTCTTCAAAGAAGCCCTGGGTTTTGATTTGCCTTAAATGTGTCCCTTTACTTTTTTCTCAGTTTGCCTGTCACATTTAGCAAAAATACATGTCAAAATAGTGCACTTTCCCCTCTGGTGTAAACATGACTACACGGCACAGAATGTAGGAACGGGTAATTTATCCAAGGTGTCCATCACAACAGCATAGAGTAAAATGAAGGCAAACATTTCCAGGGGAAAAACAAAAGAAAACACAGGGATGAAACACTTAACCTAAGAACCAAACTGCTTCAAGAAAAACAAAAAGACAATCCTGTGGATATCTCTGAGGACTACACACAGCTCAGTCTGGTTGTTCACAGCTTCTCTCTTAGCCGGTGAAACGAGCTGTAACAGTCTCCAAGAGAAGTTTAATAATCAGCCTGTTGATTTAATATCCGATACATTTGAACTGCCGTTTAAACATCGGTGGTGCAGTTTAGGAGGACACTGCTTGGATATTACGACACATCAAACCCTTCAAGACAGATTCACTGTGTTGGACTGGTGCCAGGGGAAATAAGAACATTAAAAAGAAAAGCTGTGACCATGAATAACTACAGCACAGGAAATGGAAAACAAATCTGTTTTGTTTAACTGTCCCTCAGCCAGTTATAGTGCATTCCAGGCTAAAGCAACGCTACAATAGATGTTTGCAATTTAAATCACTCTAAAAGGGCTAACTGATCTGTTTCCACGTGCAAACTGAAAGAAGAATCTCAACTGACTCTAAGACATCTCTACCTTTTGGTCCTTCAACAATCCAGCTTTATCCAAACCAACAGAATTCAATTAAAAAATAGAAATTTTTAGAAAAAACAAAAACAAAAAAAACAACATAAAACTACATTTCATCAATACAAAACTATTGAGCCTTGGCTGTTCCAACAATAAGAACCTCCCTCTTTCCCTGCTATTCACTCAATACAATGTACAAATGTAATAAATACAACAAAGTCTGTAGGACTCAGTGAATATTTACAATACAAAATTCAAGTAAAACCTTTTCCCACATTTTCAGCCAGTTTGTAGAAAAAAAAAAAGCTTTCAACTTCCAATCCGCCTGGGTCAGACTGGACACAGCTCGGCATCACCGCACGTCAGAGCTGACCGATCCCATCTGAGCTGACCGGTCCCATCTGAGCCGTTTAGATGGGGGCGGTTGTGATCAGTCACTTTCTTACGAGTCCTTTTTGAGGCGTGTCCTCCCTGCGCTCAGTCTGCTCTGATGCTGGAGCACCCTGATGACCAGTGGGAGCACTTCCAGCCACCTGGCTGCTGTCAGATAGCGGGCGTCCAGTCTGCTGCTGGGACGGGTCGATCTCCAGCTCGGGGTTTTCGGTGGCGTCCTCATCATCGGAGCACGGCTCCCACTCGTCCTGCTCCTCGCTCTCTGTTGATCCCTGAACGGCGATCTGCGGCACCAGGGTGAACCTCCTCACCACCGGCACTTCCAGTTCCACCACCTCTCTGCTCTGGGGCCGACTGACCGGCCAGGCCGTCCTGTGCTGCAGGGGCTGCGTTTGGACTCCTGGGATTGTGGTTGTCCCCGTCACAGCGCCGCTGGTTTTCTCATCTGGCTCGTCGAAGCTCACCTCCTGAACGGCCTCCTGCTTTTTAAAGGAGTCCCGCCGCTCGGAGAGGTTGAGCTTCCGCATCACGACCAGCTGCTCCGACCGTTCAGTCCCAGACTCCCGTAATCTCTGGCTGCTTATGTAGCCCCCCGGTCTGCTGTGGTCCGCGCCGATGTAAAAGTTCCTGCCTCCTCCATCCAGCTCAGAGTCACCGAGCAAGTCGCCCTCGCCATAAAAGGGAACCTCCAGAGTGTGCCTGCGGGGGGCGTAAGCCTTCTTCTCGCCGTGATAAAATCCAGACAACTTCTCGGCCGACTGCACCCTCTTCAGCAAAGGAGATCGGGGAGGCTCGGCACTGCGAGGCCGGACGATGTGCCTCACGATGGTGGGGGGTGACAGGGTTTTGCCGTGGTAAGCGTGAAGGCTTTTGGCGTAGCCCGGCAGCGGGGAGGGGGAGCGTTGTGGGGAAAGCGGCTGGTTGGAGGAGGAGGAACTGCAGGCCAGGGGGGAGGGGGGGATGTTGCTGGTTGACTTCCTGCGGCCCACCTTATTGTAGCGCTGCGTGCTGAGTTTGGAGCCTAGGCCGTGGAGAGAGTTGGGTCGGATGTGTGTGGCTGGAGAACTGGGAGAGCTGGAGCAAGGAGATGTGCTCTGAGGAGAGTTGTTGTCTACGGAACAAAGGTAACAACGTTTGATGCAGACAGAATGGGTCGACAAATGAATACACCTAAAGATGACTGCAGTTAATTCAGCCGCAAATCATCCCTGGACAGGCCCTTCAGACAACTGCCTTAAAAAAGCCAAACGCATCTTGAAAGACATGACTCACCGGCGTCTTGGTGGTCAGGTGCAGGGCTTCTACACGGCGTGGAAGGGCCGGGGGAGAGGCTGTGCGTTGGGGAGCCTGGAAGGCTCTCACTCGAGGAAACCGAGTGATGAAGACCTGAAGAGAAGCTCCGACTGCTGTGCATGACTGTGCTCTGCTTGGAGAGTTTCTTTAGGATACTCCGCCGTCTGAGACAAGGGACAAGAGAGAGACATTTCTCATGGGTTACTAAACGTTTCCCCTTGAAAAATTAAAACATTTTTGAAAAAATGTATGCATTTCATGAATGTGGGTTCTTTTTCTGTCACACTAGGGGGAGACAGACAACATATCTTATTACCAGCATATCAAACTGCAGAGCTGCTAAAAAACAAAGCTCTTGATCCTCACCTGTCATAATTATCTCTCTTCTTGCTCTTTTTGCTACGGCGGGCCATTTTCCCCTTGTGTTTACTCTTCCGAGCTGGACCGACTTTGATTGAAGTGTTCTCAAGCGCTATGGTCTGAAGAGTCACCTTGCTGCCACTCTGCACATTTCAGGAGAAAGAAAGATTATCTCAGTCAAGAGAAAAGATTAAGGGGAGAAATCTCCATTTTTGCTTTATCATAAAGCCAAATAAAAAAGCTGCTGCCATACGCTGGTGTGTTGTACCTTCAGCAGCAGTTCAATCATCTCCGGGTGGACCAGGCCCTGGACCGACTCTCCGTTTACGTGGGTGATGAGGTCTCCTGTGCGAAGACCTGCCTCATGAGCCGGGCTGCCCTCCTCCACACTCTTTTAGAAGAACGAGGAGAGGATTTTGATTTGACTATTACATAACCACCTCTTTATAGTGCTCGCTCCTTGTTTGCGTTCTCAAAATAAACACGCACAACTTTTTGACGCTTGATATTTGAAACACAACAAATCATTTCAGTCACTTGTCTCGCTATGCAGGAAAGACTTATCGTCACACCCACCGACACCATGTGATGCACAGTGTACACGTCGCTGTCACCCATGTAAACCCGGATGGCCTGCAGAGTGAAGCCGAATTTCTTCCCTGAAGTGTGGATGATGATGGGTGGCTTCAGGCTGCTGGGGCTGAACGACAGGTCCCTGTTCGGGGACGACTCACGGGATGAGGGGTTTGAGGACAGCGAGCGCGGGGAAATGGGACAGGGCTGGAGGCCACCGGGTGAGTCATCTGAAACATAGAAACACATATTAACTTTAAATCTAGGCCCGCTTTGGATCTGCATGCATGTGCAAAACCTCTGTCCCTGGTTTTTATAAGGGTCTATTTCTATTTAGAACCAAATCCTAAAATGACTTCTGCTTGATTTTCAGATAGAACCTTCAGCGTACCTGTAGTAATAATGAGGGACAGGGCTGAGACGGAGGCCGACTTGGGAACCTTCCCACCACAGGAAAGCCTCTGTCTGTCCGGTGTCTCCAGCTGGTTACCGAAGCGTCGAGGGCCCGCGGGTTCCTTGGGGGATGAGTGTTTGGCCCCTGTGCTGTTGCTGCGAATTCGGATCCTCCGTAGGTTCGACACCACCACCTCAGCTGCGGGTAGCAGAGATTAAAGGTAACTTAATGTTAATGCGCCTATTGTAAGTGCCTCTGATTGAAGCATCGGGAATTGGTGAACAATAATGAGAGATAACTGGATTCACCCTCATCATCAGTGGAGAGGGCAAAGCGGGGCATCGTCT
The DNA here is from genome assembly GCA_013363375.1 of Menidia beryllina. Taxonomy (NCBI): domain Eukaryota; kingdom Metazoa; phylum Chordata; class Actinopteri; order Atheriniformes; family Atherinopsidae; genus Menidia; species Menidia beryllina. The sequence goes on from JABUIW010000023.1 coordinate 4,848,447, forward strand.
CAAGGCTGTGAGTGCTGCTCATCACCAGAGGACTGCTGCTTCTGTCCGACTGGGAGGAGCTGGAAGAAGCGCGAGGGCGAAGGCTGCAGAGAGTCAAACACCATTGTCATGATTGTACCATCTGCTTTGAGATCAACTGGTTGAAACGACAGGGAATCAGCCAAGTGTTGTAACAACAGGTACAGGTAATTTGTTCAGTCCTAGTTTGCTTTGGAAACATCACATGCCCAACCTGGCAAAAAAGCGGCTTAATGAAAGCCAAGACAAAGAGCTCGTCACAAAGAGTGGAATGTATTTCATGCTACCTGGCCATACGCCCAGACTGCCTGTTTTCCACGTTGCAATCTGCTGGGCCCGGCGAAGGAACCAGTCCTCCCACATCCCCGCGGTCTTCCTTGTCCTCACTGTGGCTCCGGTCCGAAGAGAAGCTCAGGTTGGATGGTGTCGCCAGATGTTCTGTGCTACTGTAAACCTTGAAGACCAAATGAGAGAGGGAGTGACATGAGTAGGTGGACTGATGTCTGGAAGCAGTCTTTTATTGTAGTTTTTGGTTTCGCTTCAGTGGACAACAGCAGTGTTTACCTTGCTGAAACGATGCGACCAGGAAGAAAACTGCCGTATTTCTAGTGATGATTCATCATCATTGGTTTCCTCGTCTTCATCAGATGCCAAATGATGGTAGCGATCTGAACGAGCTGGATACACAAAAATATATACAAGACGTGTAAGAAAATGACATCCACGTTATAATGCTATGCACAACAGGTTCTGACGTTCCCTGTGACTTACTGTCAAAGTAGCTGGTGTCATCCTCTGCCTCCAGCTGAGGAATGAACTCCGCTTTCTGACGAAGGAGTCCATTCCAGTCCAGACCCAGGAAAAAGGGGTGCTGCTTCACCTCTGAGGCTCCACCTGCATGCAATTAAACCGGTTTAAGGGACTTATTTAAACCATACTTTTGCATTGGCTCTTCTAAAGTTTATCATTTTACTGCAGTTAAAATCTGACTTTATATCTTATCAATTTGTGGGAACAGCTATTATCCAAATGTATGAATCATACTCGTTCCAAGTCGCTCTAAAGGGCTCTGATGCAGCAGTCGGGTGATCAGGTCCTGGGCATCAGGAGGCAAGGCATCATCTCCCTCTGGCCAAATGATTTCATCTGACCATCAGAGAAATAAGAGGCCAAATGTGAAATCGCCAAACAAAAGGGTAAACACTCATTAACTCAAAAGTTGCAGTAATATCAACATCTCACATTAAGTGAATGCAGCTGCTGGGTCACAAGTATCTGAGAATAGTATAGTATATGAACCTGCTCTGGTATGAGTGCAGTGACAAAGTAAAATCTTCACAGTTCCACTCTGGACTGAAAAGATATTCTAATTTTCTAATCTTTAATAGATGTCCTGTCCACAGCAAGAAATCAAACACAACGGCAGATTAACACATATCAACACTAACCACTGACAACTTGTCCAAAAAGCTCCTCAGGGGTGTCTCCAAAAAACGGAACACAGCCGACCAGAAATTCATACAGGATGATTCCCATTGCCCACCAGTCCACAGGCTTTCCATAGCCCTGTCTGAGGATAACCTCAGGGGCAATGTACTCTGGGGTCCCACACACCTGCAGAGGCAAACCACCAGAGATGAGCTGAGGTCAAAGTTCAGCTGCCTTCATTAGTTTTATATTTATCCTTTCAATCAAAAAACTCTCACCTGTTTGTCTATAAATTCTCTCGTGTCCTTCTCCATGTGACCCTCGTACAGGTTGGTTGTCATGTTCATTAAGCCGATTTTAGACAGACCGAAGTCTGTTAGCTTGATGTGGCCCATCGAGGTAATCAGCAAGCTGTTTGGAGGGGAAAAATGACTCATAAATGGCACATTTATAATTTCACCAAATCTGGCCTAGACAAAGGCATAAAAGGAAGGATAAAAAAACTGGGTCCCTATGCATGTAATAACCAGTTTCATTTCAGCAGCACAGTACACAAAGGTCATGCAAAAAGTTAGTTTTTGTTCTCACTTGTCAGGTTTAAGATCACGGTGCACAATGCCATAGTTGTGAAGGTATTCCAGTGCCAGGACTGTTTCAGCAAAGTACATCCTAGACATTTCTACAGGTAGTGGGCCCATGTTTTTGAGTAAGTTGGCACAATCTCCACCTAAACAAAACAGAAAACCATGAAAATAACATCAAGTAGCTTATTGAGTGCTGGAAATAAGACTCCCAATATTAGTGGGAGTCTTATTTTCTGCTCGTTCCACAAAGTGTGGAGCTTGCTGCTGGGTTGAAACTAAGTGTTAAAATGATAAAGATGAACTGGGTGCATCAGGCTCACTGCATTTACCTTCCACATACTCCATGACCATGCAGAGATGGCGTCGGGTCTCAAAAGAGCAGAACATGGAAACAACAAAGGGGTTCTCAGCAAATGTTAAGATGTCCCGCTCCACAAAGGCCTGCTGGATCTGGTTCCTCAGCACCAGGTTCTGACGGTTGATTTTTTTCATGGCAAAGCGTTGGCGGGTCTCCTTATGGCGGACAAGATACACCGCCCTGTAAATTGAAGTAAAAACTTCAATTAGTGCTTCAGGAGTACTTTTGCTGTTCAATGTCAATAAAACATGAGTGAAAAACGTTTCCTTTCTTACCCGTAAGCTCCATTGCTGATTAGTTTAATGGTCTCAAAATCACTTTCAAGAGGTTTCCTTCGAGTTGGAGTCAGGGTCTGTGGGGCCTTATTCTGAAAATGAAGGAGAAACACGATTTAAATGTCCTTTTGTTGACAGGAAAATATTAGTATTCACCAAAAAGTAAAACATATTGACAAGTTCTGTTTTCTTGTACAGTGGATCGTGACACTACCAGAAAGAACGGGTTGTGTGATGATCTGAATACCACATCTAAAATGCCAGTACTTAAATATTATTCAACTTACCTTCTTATCACTATTTACAGGGGTGTTATTCTAATATTAATTTCAATCTTAAATGCTGGCTTCCTGTAACATGCTTAACTAAAAGAACAATGATTTAAAATATACATCGTACTATTCTACTCTGAAATGGGTCACTGCAATTCAGGAAACACATTTGAATAATGCAAAAAAGCTTTAAATAAAATAAAAAAGTAAAAATTAAAGCAACATTAACACCAAGAATCATACTGTTTTCATTTAAGGAAACACTTACCTCTACTGTGGCGTCTGTTTCCACTGACATAGAATGACTGGTGTCATACTGTGCGATGCCTAGAAGCAGCGGAAAGAGGCAGTGTTTAATTTTACAAAATTTATACATCTGTTTCTCCGGTTTACCACAGTGTTTAGATACTCTCCAGTGAGTCCATACTAACTTCTAACAGAATTACACATTTTTAAGAAAGCAAACTGACGTGCAAATTTATGCTAAATATTTCCAGAATAAACTGCAACTCTGGGCCAACTCTGGCTAAAGAATCTTTTTTTATATAAGATGTGCACTCATGTCAGAAATAATTTATAACACAAAATTACTTGAATTAGCCAACACAGTTTGCCAAAGCGCACACAAGTTCAGTCATCAGATCTACAATTTACCAATACAAAGACCACTAAAAACTTCACATGTAAGTTGCATTTAACTGGGAGTTTAAGCTTGATTACTGAGATTTCCGTTACCTTCCAACAGGTCCCGGGTCAGGCCAAGCTGGCTAATGATGTACCGAGGAATGTCGGTCTTGATTCCCTGGCCCACTTTGGCATGACCCTCTGCCGCCTCAAGTAGGTGATAAAACTCTTCTGGGTCAAACTCCTGCATTTAGAGTGGAGAGTTTGAGGTCAGTGTCCTCCCAGAGTGTGATGGTAAATGGATCATTTCCATCAAAGGTAAGACTCTAAATGTATTTAATTTATCTCTCAGCTTACAGTCTTAAAGTCTAGCTTTCATGTTTTTAAACTTGCTATAATTTATCCACAACAATCCTAACTCAACGAACTGTGGAAACAAATGCAGTAAATACGATGATGATGCTTCTGATCTGACTCTAGATGTCACAATGGTGTGTTTGAATACACAAATGTAATACTGGAGGCATATCACATGCATAACTTCATCTAATGCTTAAAAAAACAAAAACATAATCACACATTTCATGTACTTTTTTCAACTGCATTTTTAAAAAGCTGCTTTATGATGCTAAAAATAAAAATAACATGTCCTGCTTTAGAGAAAAGGGATTTCTGTACCTTTTAATAAAAATAATCTGTTTTTTAACTAGGTGTAGATTTTCCCCTCCAAGAGCTCACCAGACATTCAAGAAGACGAGCCGGCCGGGAGATTATGATTAGGATCTTCCGCACCAGCTGGGTGATGACAGTGACTTCCTCACTTTCAGAGCGCTCATATGCCTGGAGAACAGTGAGGAAGCATGGTCAGGGGGCGAGGTAGAAACTAACCATAAAATAGATTTCTTGACAATATATGTATAACATGTAAAAAGAAAAAAAGATTTTTTATTGGTTTCAGTTTTCATTTAAAACTGAAAAATTGGATCTGCAAATGTATTCATCAGAGATTAGTTGTGTCAGTGGAATGTATCTGATTAAAAGGTCAGAGAGAGTGTGTCAATACCTAAACCTTTGGGTGGAAAAAAACTTGAGCTAAGCAGCCCATTTGATTGAAATGGGAAATATAAATCAAGTGCCCTGCTCCCAGACATCAGTGTTAACAGTAGATATAAAAGCTAAAAGCAGGCTGATAAAATCACTTCAGGGCTGGTCTGGTCTATGCTGTTGATACTGAAAAGTATAGCACAAACCCATAGGGTGAGTGGGGTCTTTATGAGTCATTCAAGACCTCTCAGCTAGATGAATGGAGTCCACGTTCACTCGTAAAACAGTAGCTGCGTAGCAAACCACACATTAGATTCTAATTCATATGCTCCTTTGCCTGATTTGGCATCAACAACAGAAACAGGTGATGAAGATGGTGTATCTCTGCTTAATTACCTCCAAAATTCAACTTCCCTACAATTCCCAATGGTCATTATAATCACTGTATTCAAGTTTATATGGGATATAGCCTGATCCTGAGAATGCAAGAAAACAAAACCGTGGTGCTGTGGAACTAAGAAAGAAGGTCTTGTTACTTCAAGTCACAGGGCTGGTCTTGACTGGGTGTATTACAAGGAAAAACGCAATCACATGCTACACTGTAAAATCAGCTAGAGGAATGCTGCTGTTTTAACTCACATTTTATACAGATTCTTTTGTTTTCGGCTTTACTTTGTGGTGACAAGTGAACAGTGTACTCTCTATTTCAAACCTCCAGCTTCACAGAATAGGTTAACAAACAATGATTCTAGGTTAAACTATAGAAAAATTACTCTGTGCAGCTGAAGACAAAACCAAGCAAAGAATCAGTCAATAAGGGTTGAAAACAAAACTTTTACAGAACTGCTTGTCTTTAGACAAAAAAGACAAAAAATGACCCAAGCAGAGCTTGCAGCTTGTGTCTGTGGATGATTGCTCTTTTTCCAGACAGCATGGGAACAGACTTATCAGTTCAGCTGGAGGTACAGAAAGTTGGCCATGCCTTCTGTCTGACGGCATGCCGAGACAAGGTAGCAGGTTGCTATAGAAACCAGTATTTTATCTCAGCACATACAAAAACTTATGACAAAAGTGCCTCTAACCATACTCAACAAGCAGATCCACTTTGCTTGCCTTTGCTTATCAGATGTCTGCCTCATAGTGGATTTCATTTAGGCTCAAGCATTCCCTTTTTATTCTCCATTTTAACAAATGGGAGGGACCACCTGAGGAGCTCAGCTTCAGCACAAACTCGTGTGCTCACTTTTATATGACTTCACTCTTTGGCATTATCTCTGCGTGATACACATCAGCCAGCTGTCCTCTCACCTCATGAAGCAGCTTTTCCAGCTTCTCCTGCAACTCAGCAAAATATCGGGAAGTAACCAGGCCTTTCTGGGACTTGTCCAGGCAGTCTCGGACCAGCTCAACCAACTGGTGCTGGATGAAGCCAAGCACTCCGTCGGCCAACGGGAGGGAGCTGTCTGGAGAGCAGTGGGTGACAATCTCCAGTAGGCGCTCCTCCATCTGCGCTGTGGCCTGCAAGTCAGCACACAAACGCAGTTAAAACAAGGGCCACTAATTTGGATTCCTGCTCTCTGAATACACAACAACGTGTGCGAGCCACAAAGGGAAGAATATGGTGTTTATGGTTCAAACAAAGTCCTTACCTTTGGAAAACGTTCCCTGTACACATGGTTCATCATCACTATCTCGTGGTCCACAGAGACACTGGGTCGCCCCGGGCTATAAGAGGAACATAATTCATATTGATCAACACTCCCACATTCATTAACACAAAGCCCAATCGATTCCACAGTAGTTAGGACCGAGTGGTTATGTTGTTTTGGCCATGAGAATCATCCGGATTAGACTAGCAGTCAGATAAGTTCACCACACAACTCATTTTTTATCCAGGTCTACTGACCACTGCCCACCAAAAACAGCTTCTATGATACTAAAGATGCACTCAAGGTGGATTTTCACTGTTCAGCTGGTAAGCCTCTCTTTCTCAACAAGCCACTTTCTTCCAACCAAACAGTGTGAATCATCAACACCAATTAGTCATTCGCTGCAACACGAGTTCAGCGCTCAGGCCGGTGCCACTGAAAGCCTCAAAGCGAACCGATGGAGGGGAAAAACCCATCACATGCGATCTCTCTCTCTGTCATGAAAGACACCTCTGTTACTCTGGACAGCCGCTGCCCAACGAGCACTGCGGCAGAAAGCCACGGCCCTCTGCATCATCTGCATCCCACCCTCGACTACAGTTCGACAGCTTCATCCCCGAGGCGCTCTGTTAGCTAGCACGCCCACACACGGCGCACCATGGTGCCAGAACACGGAGCACTCAAGCTCTGTGTTCTCGCACAAACAGCACCGAGCAGAGCCAACAGACAAAAGTTGTCAAAATCACACAGCTCTGCAGTCTCCACCCGCCTGCCGACCCACAGGCATGTGCAGTCAATCAAAAAGCCCCTGAGATGCCAAAAGCTGCCTGTTCTGGTGGATATATTTTGGTCAAACTGGTGCAGAGGCATTTTGACATCTGACGGCCTGATTATATGCAGCAATGTCGAGGAGTGCATGCGCAGTTTAAAGCTGCAATCACTGTCAGGGTCATCAACCGTAATCTGGGATTTTATCCTGCATAACCAGTGTCAAAATAATCCCTTCAGAGGGATTAGGGTTTTAAAGCTTCATAAAATATCAATCTAATTAATTTATTGAACGGCCAACAAACAAACATTTGATGTTTGGACTGGGCTTGCAACACTTGTGTGGAAAACGCAGTAATTACATGAAGTACGCGGGTCCCCTTTTTATCTTTTAATGACAGAATAATTTTCTTATTTTCCTTTCCATGTGGTGAAATCTTGGCCTTTCACATTTTTACCCTCTATGAATTCATACCAAAACACCAGTTACCTTCGACTTAAGGCCTCCAAGTTGGATTGTGTACCTGTCAGTCAAATATACAAATACCTGCGCGTTGATTTAAAAGGAAAATGGAATAGCTCGACTGCAATTTGAGATCAGTATAAAGTACCTGAGGCTTCGAGATCGTGGTCTTATGACAGTTGTGGGCCGTCCATCTTCGTCTGTCATACTGTCTGTGCTGCGAAAGTGCTTGAAAAGGAAGTGGAGCTCATCCTGTGTTGGCTGGTAGGGTAGCTGGTGAAGGCGCTCCTGTGATGAGGAGGAGGACTAAACACAAGAACGTACTGCCATCAGTCAAGAAAATGACTTGTCTTGTGTGTCATTCAGATTTACTATTCGTCATCGACTTGATAATGATTTAACCAGAAATAACACAACTGCGTGCAACATACTATCAAGCAGCTTGGGATAAATGTTATGACAGCGGCCCAAAGTGCCAAAAGCCAGATGTTGTTCAAATTCAATCTTAGTGGAAGAGAATACCCCGTCCCCACACCCACCCCCACCCCGGTTTTAGGTCTTATCTCATTACGATGCTGCTGGAAGATGCTCATTTAATAAAAGGAATGTGAACATTTATTTACCCAAAAAGATTTATGTGGCCGACACAAATTGCAACGAAACAGACAAAAACATGTGAACTGTAACACAGGATGTAACATAATCCAACATTTCATTGTTCCAGCAGAAAAACACCCAAACAGAGTGAGCTATGTCACAAGGGCAGCGCCTGCTGGGACCAGTTCAAGCCTTTATGTTAAGTAATATGTGTTTCTTAATGCTCTTAAGAATCACACATCTTCTGAACCCATTCTTCCCCTTTTTGTTCTGAGACACAGTACCTGGTTACCCTGCCTTTAAGCGCCATGCCAGCGTAACAAAGGGATGGGCCAGTATTGCTAAAAACCACAGTCATGCTCAGTCAGGTTATGTAAAGCACAACCAAACAACAAACCGTTTGCTCACTAAAATGGTTCCTGTATTATGAGCTCACCTTAAACCTGAATAAGCACCTTTTAAACCGAGACGCGTGGCATTTTCTTCACTGAAATTTTTAGTTAAAACATCACAGTGAAGAATCCTTCAATTAAATGTCTCCACATTTCTCCACAAACCTTCATGCCAGCATTTGGCAGCAGGAAAGCCAACTAATACAGTTAAAAGTGCTGAATAGAAATAATGTGGCACAGTCATTCCCATTCATTTATGTATTTGGGATAACAGAGTTAAAAAAAAACTAACTAACTAAAAAAAAAAGATGAAATGTCACTTACGTATTTTATCATAATGTGACACAAACAATTCATGTCTAATGAGCATGCGCTCACACCAGCCCTGCAAAGTTCCACAGATTGTGAGAGTGACTCACTGAAGCAGACGAAGCAGGAAAACAATTAACAGTTTGTCGTCGTAATCGTGGCATTTTCTGGCCTCTGTTCGATAAAGGAACGCGTTACTTGGGCTGAGTGACGCGCTCGCCCTGCCTGGCTGCAATGCATGGAGAGAGAGCACTTCCATGTTTGGGGCGACTTACTGAGACCGTGGAGCTTGGTGGATTGGTGCCATATCCAGATGAAGGGAGGGACGCCAGAGACCATCGGCGGCCCTCGGCTCTGGGAGAAACAGCAAACATGTTATATAACCCTCAGCAACATAAGCATTAGTTAGCATTTCTTATGAGAAACCCCTTACATAACAGATGGTGGAGGTGTCCTGTGACTATAAGGGCTTGAAATCAATGCTATATATTCCGAATCACACATAATGGGCTTCTCTTACTCATCTTTTGGTTCAGAGCTGTGATTTTCTTCTTTTTTTTTTAACCCAGTGTGATGTTTAATTTGCAAAATTTAATAGAATAAAGTAAAAACAGTGTTCTGAATAAGGTTACGAGAAATATTTGTGGGAAAAACACACAGAAAATAAGGTTTGGACAGCAAAAGACAAGGTGAAAGTATTTTTAAGAAGCGCTACCTGTCAGCACGAGCCAAGTGACTGATCATGAAAGCAACAGAGAGAAGGAGACAAGCAAAGAGTTTAAATGAGATTTAGGACTCTCACACAAGACATCCAGTGACCTTTGGCATACAGCTGAGGGATTAGATTTGACAACTCTACCTTCCTAGATAGGGAAGCAAATTGTTTTGACAATCAGAGAGCCATATATAATTTTTCTTTTTAAATCTCTTCATTCAGGATGTTTTTACTTTCAGTGACTTCAAAGAGGGCCCATAAGCAGACCTGGATTCATCCGGATAAAAATCAGGCCACTGCTGTGCAAATGAAATAATTTATAGAGGGTGATGACACCAGAACTTGCAAAATTGAAATATTTCAGGATTAAATATTTACCCATTTCTTTTCATATGGTGGTTTTTTTTTTCCCTGACGCCAGCAAAACATATTCCCAGATCAGATGTGTCGGGGCGAAGCACCTAAACCTCTCATGAGTTTTTAATCACTGTTCTTGGGTTACTTTAAGGTGCAGTCTCACATAGGCTTCACACGCCTGGAGCAAAATGAGCAGGTTGCCTTGGGAACAGGTTTGAATGATGTGTGCGTGGGCTTTAGGGGTACCCTCTAACTGACTGTGCCCATCGTGCTGAGGGGGAGTCAGCTGTAAGAAAACCTGGCAGAGGGAGAAAGGCGTGAACGCTCCGGGCTGAGTCAGCCTCAGTCACCGGGCTGCTGTTTTCCCTCAGCTTCCTTCTGTCTTACAGACCGTCTGCTTCTGTTCCAGCACACACATCGAATCTCTTGGGAAGCCCTCACAATGCCACATTACATCAATTTGTCTGCTTGTTTTCATTTATTTGGGATTCAATTAGGAAAATAAAAACAGGCCGTTCCAACTCAAGAATCAAAACTGACTGTATTTTAAAAGACAGATCTGTCCTCTCTCTGAAATCTCCCAGGGTTTGATAAGCACTGGCAACAATTACAGTCACTTAAATTCTACAGCCTCGACATTTTTTTCCAAATTAGACTTTTAAATACATTTCCTCTATGATGAGCCAACGAACACATAGGTTGTGTCCCTTTAAACATTGGGTAAATTGTGGGTAATTGTAATTTAAGTGACACCATTCATGTTAAACAGGATAATCTAATGTGATTTTATCTGAAACCGTTTCAAGCTAACTCGATATTTAATAGGCTTTGAATGTGGCATAATGATATCACTCCAGCAGAAGAACAGGTTTCACAGCCGGCGCAGGCCTACCTTCGGGCGAATGGAAAGTTGAGGCAGCCACCAGCTGACACATTTCGAGGGCTGTCTAGAGGGCTGCTCGCAGCTGAGAGAGGAAAGACAAAGTTGTTAGCAGAACAATTCACAACTGTAATAACAAACATATGGAAATAACCGTGGCTGCTATTACAAGTGCAAATTTTCCAAGAAGAATGACATCATGTCTGTGCAGGAAGCCTCAATCAAGAAGGCATTAACCAGTACCACAGAAAAGTCCCACAGATTATCCTGGTATTATCAGTCCTAACTTTACACAAGTCATCCGCGAAGAGTCTTAGGTCAGGGGAATGCCAAATTCCTTGTGCGAGATCTGGGCGTGCATGCGACTCCGTTTGTTTGCATACAAGTGGTTGAGCACCTAATTAGAGCTTATTTTACTTTGCGATTAAGTAATGCTTTGGATAATTGAATTCAAAAGGGAGGATGTCTACGTGCTTCCCTTATGAAGAGCTCTTGAACGAAACCCTTTTCAGAGGGAAGCTGCTCGATCGTTTAGAGAGGCAAAAGGATGATAGCTCTTAATTATGTTTACACTTTGCATATCTGGAAAAGTGAGAGATCAACAAATTTATCAGGTATCAGTTGCTGTTTTACAATCAAGTTTAGTTCATACGCTGAAGCTAATCTGTTACAGAAAGGCAGAAGAAGAGCCCTAATGCTGCAATTAGACAACTCTGACACCTCTGTGGTGCAAAAAACAAAAACAAATCAGATATGTTTGGATTAACTGATATTTTTTCTGAGCTCAAGTCATTATATCCTTCATATTGAGAGCTGTTGTATGACTATAAACAGTCAGACAGGGGATTGTTGCCCATGCTTTGCAAGGGCAGAGCTTAGCATGTTCAAAGGCGCCTTACCGGTGTGCAGAGAGAGCGGGGAGAGTGGCCGGGACAGCGTGGGTGAGGGCGTCCCAACGCCGAGGTTCTTCCTGTTGCTGCTGCGACAGCTGAAGCACAAGCGACACAAGGGAGAAGTTACTGGCCCGCCATCCTCATCGTACATCAGTCATCTGCATTTCTTGTCACAATTTGCAGGAAAAGGCGTCAGTGCTGGTTTGAACGCCGGGCGACAGTGACCAGAGCGCTGTTTGTTTCCAGTTCAATTTCATTTATTTATTTTTATGCTAAAAGAGTGACAGATGTCCTCAGCTTTTACAGACAACAGCACTTCAAATGGGCGCGGGATGAAAATAAACACCAAGACGGTCAACGACGAACGGGTCGGTGCGTTCCTTTATACCGAGCGCAACTTTATCCACCTATAATCATGCCTTTGACTCATGCAATGCATCAGGTTGTCGTACTGCGAGTTTATCTGCATGTGCAAGGGTGAGTGCGTGTGTGGGTCACACTGTGATTTGCGGACACAAAAGCTTTATGGCTGCTTAACAGTTGGCAGATTAAAAAACACTTGACCCTTAAAGTAGATCACTTCAATCTGAGCCCTGGCTCTAGTGAAGCACTGAATGACACCAAAAGAAAAAGAACAACAAAAAACACATCTGATCTGCATGTAAACTGCGAGTGGGCAAGGCAAACCCGGGAGTTGTGCCCACAGGCTGGAATCTCCAGTTTAGGCTGAGGTGGTTTTTGGAAAAAAAACAAAAAAAAAAACAGAGTGCTCTTCTTCAGCAATGACAAGATCACAGGAGCATTTTTATATAAAATATAGTAAGAAGTGGAATTTAAAGAACCACACGACATTTGTGACTAAATATCTGAAGTATTTTCCTGCACAGCAGTTTCTATTTTCCCATCTACAGAAAAAAGAAACAAAAATACGGCTCACTACATACGAGGCTTATGATACTTAGCATCAGGCACGGCAATCTCTTTGTCTCTGCCCACTGGGATTTAAGTCGGCATGTGAGATTATTTATGCCTCTAGAGCAGCTCTGCCTTGAGGAGGGTTACGTAACTACAAGCCTGAAGTTGGAGGCAGATGCAAGACACAACAGCGTGGCCATATCAGATGAAGGGGGAAAACAGATGAGAGCCTAAACATAAAAAGGAAGCCTCCCATCTGCAGACTCAAGGCTAAAGGGAGCCCCCAACATAATTTTCCCCAACAGCAGGAGCAGCTATAACCCCTGATGCTGATATCTGAATTTACTCTAGTTTGGAACACACATCATTAGGATTTTTCCTGGTAAAATTACTTGGAATAACTGTCCCCAGAGGACGCAGAGACCACTAGGCAGAGCATCATTTCAGAGGTTAAATTTGTTTAAGGTTTGGGTAAGACAAAACAAGTGATTCTTGGTCTTTTTTGTGTTTGTGTGTGAGAGAGAGGAAACAAAGGCCAATTTAAGATAGTCGCTCTGACTCTGGAGGGCTTTGCTGGAGCTTTTCATCTATTCCCTGATGTTTATTAAATTATGCCTAACAGTATGGAGATAATGCCGGTTCACAGATCCTGTGAAGCGCCATTATCTTTTCTTCCTGCTCTGATTTAACAGTGACCGTGACTTCATTATTCTCCGTAAGGCCAACAGGTAGAGGCATGCTGGCCTTTAGAAATGCATCATCTGGAGTTCTGTCCTTCCTTGATCTATCTGCAATGAGAGGCATATGTGCAGAAAGGCTGAGAAGGGCCGGGTCCACTTTGAACAAAGAAAAACTTTACACGATCTGATGCCCTTTGGTGAGATCAGTCCAGACAAAAACTGTCTGCAAGCTGCATCACAATTTCTCAGCTCCAACATCCTCCAGATAGGCCTAATGCTGGACTACCAACATGCAATCCAGGGATTAAAATAAGAGCCTCCAGCTCAGAAAAGAAAGCATCCCGTGTCTTTCTTTTCACATTATCCCACTCTTTGAGTTTAAGCCAAACCAAAAACATCAACCAGACACAATTTTGAACCCAGTGAAGCATAGCACAACCTCCTGAAACTTGTTTTACCCTCCAAATTCCAACCCTGGGTAAGTACCTCTTTGACCGCTTCAGCAATGCTCCCGGAACAAAATGGGACTTGTTCTGGTTCGGGACCGCAGACCAGTGGCATGGATCCGACATGCTGGACAATACTCTTGCACAAGCCCGTTTAAAGCTTTCTGGTGAATTCAGACAACTAGAGCTCGACTGAACACGAAGCCCACTCCTCCTCCTCCTGCCGTCCCCACCATCGTCTCTTCTCGGCGGTTCCTTTTGTATTCACGAGCCTGTCTGCCACGAGCAGTCGTCCTAACGGCTAACGAGAAGTCGCCCCATCGTTCGGTTTGCAGTCTCGGGCCGGTAATGACCCCGGAACATCGCCTTCTTGGCGGCTTGTCAGGTGTGTGATAACGCTCCAGCTGCCGCACTCTTTATATTTGGCCAAACAGCCGCTTCTGGCTGCGTGTGTCGGTTTGAGGAAGCTGAAGTCTGATGCTGCGTTCAGGGGCTGCTCGTTCCTTTCGTTTACAAACCGCTGCCAAAGCCTCCTCAGTACCTACTTTAACCTACCCAAAAGACAGCTGTTTGTTTCTCTAGTCACTCACTTGTTTTATGCAGATTGTTACTAGGTTAAAACAGATGTTAGGGACGTACAAAGGTTTACTCCCAACAATTGAATACTTGTTTCAAACCATTGTATACTAATAAACTAATAAAACCCAACAGGGAGAAAACTGCCATAAGGAAATATTTGGTAATCAAATATTGCAATTGTTAGTACCAGTACCAATTCATGAGTCACTGGACAAAAACAAAACCAATGTTAAATGAGTCAGCTTTAGCCTAGTTTTTGTTCTAAACAAATTATCTTTTAGATGTTTTTTTATCGCTAACATGTCTCTGAATTATTGGCAATAAATAGAAAGACGCTTCTCGTCCTGTAAACCTTAAAAGAAAATAATTTATGTCACACAGAGATAACAATACATTTGATTAGTGATCAGTTATTAAATGGTTATCCCACTTTAACAGCAGAGAGAGTTTAATCAGTTTTCTTTAACTCCAGTTAAGAACAGTATGTTGATTAATTAATGCTCTAATTCTTCATAACCTATTTAAATTCCATATTTTCACTATATGTGAGCTGATTTAGGTTGATGTGCTCCAACATTTTTTAAATCAACTACTTTCAACTTTCTCTAGTTTCTTTTACAATCTCTCTTTTGGCACTATGTGGACAAATTCCAACTGGCTTGAAAGCACCTTTAGGATGATGGTGGATCATACCATTAAGAGTAAGACAAGGGAAGGTTCGTGGCAAACTTTTAACAGTGGTACATTCCCCTCTGTAAAAGTACTGTGTTTTCTCTTTGTGTCATTGGGCATTCACTTTAGTCTTTATTTTCTCGACTTTAAGTGAATTATTCTTTACATTTCTAAAAACTAAAACTAACTCAACCAACCATTCAAATAAGAAGACATATTGCTACGCATATCATTCTAAATAAAATCTTTCATTACTTTAATCAGCTAGAATTAGGTGCATATTCTGTTCTTAAAATCTTCACCTGAAGAATGAGTATGAATAAAAATATATTACATTTTGAAATCCAAATAAATAAAAAAATTAAAATTCCTTTTATATGAATTAAGTCACTTTCCTGTGTATATTAAACTCAATATATACGAGATAAAAAACTATATGATAAAAAATTGCAAACCAAAAATTCAATGTTTTGTGGCTGATCTCTTTAGTAGTAATAAAAGGCCAAATTTGAAATCAATTTTGGTGAAAAAATTATTTCATTTAGGTGGTTATAAACCTTTTATTTAAAAAATAAAATGTTCTAATTCGTATTATGGAAGTGAAAAAACTTTTACTTTGAATAACATCATTTACATTTACATTTTAAAAGAGCTAGTAATACTACAATCATTTCAGTTAACATTAGGGAGAGTTTAATAGCCTCCAATTTTAGCTTGTTTGCAATTTTTGCCAATTCACCAGTATTTTCTCCTCTTGACACACCTGTGTCTGTATGAAGTACAGTCTCAGTCATTTCCCAAATGTGGAACCTTCACAAACAACTCAGTGGGTCATTTTCATATTTAATATACCTGGGACTCTTTTTGGATGCCGTTAAACCAAACTCTTGCATGCTGAACGTCGGTAGATGTGAGGAGGTAATTTACTTGCATCTAAATATAGAGTCTGATGCAAGAGATTGAACATGTTTCTGGATGGTGAGACATGGTTGACGGTTGGTGGGGGGGGGTGGGGTGGGGTGTTGGGTTAGGGTGTTTGGGAGGCTTCTCCAACGCAAACTGGTGTGAAGACCCTGCGCAACGTGCCAACACACTGGTACACGATGAGCCGAAGTTATTTTTTTGGTGTCGGAGATTCCTGCATTCCAAATCAAATTTGCTCTTCTTTTTTCTATCGGGCAAATGAATGTACAGAGCGCGCTGTGACAGCCTAGCACTGCTCACACGTCCACAAACATGCTGAATGCAGCCGCCTCTGTTTGCTGTGTTGCCTTTCTCAACGGCACCCAGCTCCGTTGCCAAGCAACCCACACAGGGACGACGGATAGGTCGAAACAAAAGTGCATCGTATATTGGAAGAAAAGAAAAACAACAAAAAAACAATAATTCAGACTTGTAGCATGTGTTGTATGTCCCTTGTTATTTGTTTTAGTCTCAGTAGTTTTTAGTCGAAAACCATTCTCTTAGGTTAAATGCTATGCTTATTGATCTGTTAGGAATTTGGCCATGGTTTAAGTAAAAACCTACTTTTTATGTGAAAGTTATCATGTCTGTCTTGACTTATTTTACAGTGTACAAGTACAAAAAATGTAATATAAAATTAAAAAAACAATGCAATGATTGAAAAATCTCATAAGCAAACATTTCATTCATAATAGAATAAAAAGACATTAAAAGTTAAGTAAGACAATTTACCATGACTTACATGTCATATGTGAGGTCCCATAAAAGACAGAGTTGAAAGAATTACAAATGACAAATAGATAAATTAAAAGCAGATCAGTAACCAAGTGGATATAAAAAGAGCACCTCAGAGAGGCAGAGTCTTTTAGGGTTAGAGAGGGGCAGAGGTTCAGCGATCTGCAGAAAATAGGGCTTCTATATTTTGGTGCAATAGCAACTAAATGTTTCTCAAAGGAACATTGTGAGGAACTTTAATATACCGTTACCTTTTACAATATCTTAATAATATAAGTAATTAATAATTATTATTATTAATTAATAATAATAATCTATTTTGGTCAAGACAATGTTATTTCAATATTTGATTTCTCTTCTGTTTTACTGTGAATATAATGCTGATTTATGAAATACTGAAATCGTTGCATTTTGGTTTCGGAATTGCAGTTGCATTTATAGCTTTGGATGTAGCACACTACAGTTTCAGGGACATAATCAAACCTCCTGGATTAAATAGTACAAAGGAGTTTGGTGTGATTTAAAGCTTATGAGCAACTTCAGAGCAGAATTTGTGCTGGGATTGCTTTGTGAACTTTAAAATTAAGTGTGTCCAGTATTGTAACTTTTATTCAGTATTTCTCCCACTTGTTGAAAAAGCATGTTCTCTTTTTTGTCCTGTATTTCACAGTATGTTATGTTGTAAAAGTAAAAAATAAAAAAGTTAATGCACCTAATTGTCTCTGTGGAGTCATGAATACTTTTTAATAATATAACCTTTAAAAAAAACAGGTCTCTTAAAGTTTTAGCAAGCAGGACAGTCAATTCTGAAAAATGAATAACATCGAGGCTTAGGATCATGTGATCCGATGAAATAAGACATCTCGTGTTGTGGTTGCAGTGCCTGTTGGACAAGGCTGTTAACTGTCTGGAAGACAGTCTGAGTGTGACCTGGCTCTCTTACCTCCAGGGATGAAGGGTTTGTAAGGGGCTGCAGGGGCTGCAAGGGCTGCATGGGCTCAGGAGGGTGGGGCTCTGGCAAGTGGGTGATAAACTGTAAGGCAAGACATGGTCGCACGGATTAGTGGGCTGACTCAACCAATTGGCGTCAGAGCTTTGTTCCGGGGTCAGAGGTTGGCAACCCCTCCGCTTTCTGGCGGACATTTCCAGCTTACGGTGAGAGACTCCCGCCAACTGCAGGGTAAAGCTGCGGCCCGCCCGTTTGCACTGTCTGGATGCATCTGGTTAGCCGGCCTCTTATCTCATGTGAACTCTTACAAACCAAAAAGTCATCAACTACACGCCAGACAGGAAATTTCACGTCCTAAAATAGAATAAAAACCAGTTTGCAAATCTACAAAAAGTGATGCACTATGCACTCCAACTTCCCCCAGAACGTATAACGTATGAACCGTATGAAATGAAATTCATGCAGTACTTCACGCCTCAGTGCACCATCTTTACATTAAAATATTCATACTGACCCAACTCAGCAACCCTCTGTCTATATTGTATTGATGCTGACCCAGCACAGGGCTTTTTTTTATTTTTTCCAATCGATTTCCCTTCCCAGATGTGAGCTGTGTATGTGCTTTCCAACCTCCACAAAGCTGCTATTGTCTTGGTGAAGCAGAAGATTCTCAGCGCTAAACACAGTGCTGGCTACCACGGCACTAATGAACGTGTTGTCATAGTAATGCAGGAAGGATGGCAGGAAAAACAACTCCTCGCACAAAGCATCCTCGTTCCATAGTGTCGACTCATAATTATACAACGCATGCCAGTTCTGTTCCCTATGACACATGCTCTCCTTCCCTGAACCAAAGTCCACACTTAAGCCTCCTTTATTTACATACTGCATTTATTCCAATTCATTAATTAATACACACTCCTATCAGAAGTGTAAAGCGAGGGGGTAAATCTCAGACTCACTCACAGGTGACATTCACACCGAATCTCTAATTTTCTTGGATGCTCGAGGAGACTCAGAAGCGACTGGAAGACGTGAGGTTTGATAGTCTGAAGTGCAAAAGTTGTAATCGTAATGAGCTCAAGCAGAATCAGAAATCTTAGCTTAGTTTGACACATTTTGGCCTATCTCTTCTCACGTTTGGCACATCTGGCTTATTTGTGGAAACACAATTTCTGACTTGTCTGCCTTGAGTCTCAAAAAACATAATGTACCATTCTTAGGAGAAAAATGAGTCTGAATAAAAACAAAAAGTTCAGGATGCTGCTCGTGCTAATGGAAGTGCTGCAGTTCGGGGCCTGTCTCTGGTGGTGCATCGGTCCAGCCATCATTAAAGCCCTGAACCCCTCCCTGCTCGCCGAGCGCCAAAACCTCCTCGGCGTCTCTGCTCTGCGCGGGAACAGACGCTTACACAGTGCCTAAAAATGAAAACGAGAGGAGAACAGCGCATGCTCAGCCGAGAACGGTCCACGCAGAAGGCAGATGGACGGATCAGAGGACGAGGTGGGGAGCTGGGAGCTCCTACGACTTATGGATCAGCACTAAGTGGGCACCGCGTATCCCCCTTCCTCACTATATAAAGAAAGGCAACATTTGCTCAGAAGGCAGAGTGGGCGCGCATGAGACGGCCGGTCATGCCTTGTGATGGAGGCAGAAAAACGGGGTGGGAAGGATTGGAAAATCACATATCTGTCCACCAAAATTCTAAAAAGCCATTGAACTGCCATTGTGCTGAGAAGGGGAGCATGTGATTCATGCAGGAGTCATGCTGGGAGGAGAAAACCAGACAAGGAAGAAGGAAAAAATTCACACTGAGACTCGAGCTGCACCTTTGTGGCTTTACATTTTTGGATAATTATACACACAATATATATTTTATCTTTGTGAAAAGCAGGCGAAATGCTCTTACAGATATTTATAGCCCGAAAGTTTTAACAAATGACTTCATCTCCAAACTTCACAAACAGTGTAAACATATTTCCAGTTCAAGGTTGAGATTTCTCCACTTCAGGTTAAAGATTAACAGACAGGCAGAAAAAGACCAATATCGATTCTCGTTTTGGGTTATTTGTGACAGTGACAAAGATTAAGGTTCAGTTGAAATGTCTACTGATGAGACGCCTTTAACTTGTCAAACATTTAAACTAAAACCCTCTTTCTATAGCGCCCCTAAGACCAAACTCAATCCCACTGCATAAACAAAATGCCTTTTCCGTGACAGGATGGGTAATTTAAAGGGTCTGAACCATAACTTATATTGATTAAAAGGTTGGTTGAAAGCTTCAACTGCAGCACAGCACCGAACGCTGTCATTTCCCTCTTATTTGGGACCTCAAAACACAACAGGTCCACACAGTTGAAGCGTCGGCCAAAGATGAGAACACAAAAGGCGAAACTTACTCTAGAGTCAGAGAGGGGATCTTCAGTTTGTCGCGTCTGGACTTCATTGCTGCTGAACACCAGGCTGGAGCTTCATACTAGAGCGCAAAGCCAAACGATCTCGCAGCCGCTCATCGCTGCTGTGGGGAGGGGGGGGGGACTCTAAATATAACGGAGTATCGTTTACCGGCAGCCTCAGCGGATTCCGACGAGCGATTTCCGTGGGAAAATATTCAGTAAAAAAAGTGTAACATATAAAAACAAGTGACGATCGTCTGTGTTTGGCAGTTTGGATTCCTCTTCTTCTCGCTTGTCGTCCGCCTGAGAGTAACACCAGAGAGAGACTGGCACTGGAGCGACGGGTCACTGCTACCCTCAGTGGGGAGGGAGGGGTGAGGAAGAGGAGGGGTGCCAATGGGGGGAGGAAATCAATTTCTATGGTGGGTGACAGTCAGCAGAGGCGAGGTTGGGTGAGGACGGAGGAGTAGGTGGTGATGCCCCCCTAGATTCATAATCCTATTCGGTTGTTGGTTTTTTTTTTTTTTAAGCTTATAATAAAGAGAAAATGTGGTTTGTTGAGCTTACATTAAACAATCGGCGTGTCTCGCACGTTTCCTCTTTGTATCTGTTTCCAACTGTAAGTCTGTCATGGTGTAAGACGGAAACGTGGCTCCACAGGGAGCGACGTCTCATTTGCCCGTCTCGTCTTTGCTCCGTATCTGAAACCAAACGAAAAAAACGGAAGGACGGTGAAACATTAGCTGGCTGTTGATGGTGAGCGGGGCTGGGGAATACCTCCTCTAGAAAACGAGATGCGCTCTTCACTTGACTGCTCGTGCGTGCGCGCGAGCGCCTGTTTTGGACACTCGGGCCCCTGCAGCCTTTTTTTTGTTGTTTTTATGTTCGCTCTGTGGCTGCGTGGTAGAGGGAAAATGAAATGCACGCAACTTGTTTCCTCGAGGTGGCAGGAAACGTGCACACGCAGACGCGCAGAGACCTCCTTGCACACGGTAGTCCCACAGCCCCTCGAGTCTGTGCGCACGTGCGGCCCGGAGGTGTTGACATGTTTCTAAAGCACGCTGCACAGTGAATCCGGCGCGTGGGCGTGCGTTTGCAAGTATTTGCTTTTCAAGTGGAGTTACTGCAGGTGAGCGTGTGGGTCATTTTTATACAAAACGAGAATTTGAAAGTAAACTGTGCCATGAAATACACGCTGAACACGCGTGTATTTGTCACGGGGAGGATTCTAACTGTCAGTATTTGCAGGTTTCTGTGGAATGCCGCGAGGACACCTGTGTCCTCCTGGTTGCTAGGGAGCTGGTGGTTTGCATGGTTGCTAGGAAATGAGGTTGACACAAGTGCAGCAACAGACCCACCACTCCACTCTTGTCCCCTCTCACGCACACCCTCACACACTTGCACTTGGACAGACGTGCAGGCACGGTTCTCGAAGACACAGTATTATTTTTCTCTCATCATGATCTGGAGGAAGGAAGGCATTCCCGCAGAACGTGACACGCACATGTGGACAGTTGCGCAGTTTGCGTAAGGGGCCCTTTCTCTAAACGCTCCTAACGCTGCTATCTGTGCTGCAATTTCTGTGATGAATGCAACTTATTTTTCTCCTTTTTGAAGCCACTTGGGTATCCACCTGATGAAAAAAATGCCATCTTCTAGCATTCACTTTTGTTTTTCCCCACTTGCCACTCTGCATCAAGAAATGATAGAGGTGAGAGATTGAACCAAAACAATACAGCAGGGGGCAGCAGGTTGGGAGCGCACGTTAAGAATATTTACCCACTAATAGGCCAACACCAACTCACACAGCTTAATAACAGCTCTTCATTCTGATAATGCAGGGAGAAAACTGTGATTGTGCCTGATTGTGCCTGATTGTGCATTTCCCCGCCTCTCATCTCAGTTTGCTCACAGTAATGCTTGAGTTGTTCTCACAGCAAAAAAATAACAGATGATTTTACTACTTCTACAGGTAAAATGGCACCTCATCATGTACATAAGCAGCCAATTTGAAGATTGTCAAGGGTTTTTTTTTTTCTTCCCCAAGAGCTGCTGCTTGAAAAGGTTGGAATGTACCACTGGATGGATTTTCTGGTAAACCGTGCCTGTGTGAAGCCACCTGCTGAACCTGAACCATGGGTTCGTGTGCGGTTTCAGCTGTGTGATGGTGGCGCGGGGATCCCATTCCCCGGTCGTTTCTTAATTGTTTTGTTATAGCAGCTTTTAATAACGTGCCGACTTCTCTGTTACCATGGTAATAAGGGCTTTCCTGCTCTTCCCTTCCCAACAGCTTGTGTGCTTCCTCCCACCTCTGCTGTGAGAAATGAAGCTCAGCTAAACGCTTTCACAAACGTCCCTCAGCAAACAGCAGCCCAGTCAGATGCTGAACATTACATCATCCTTTGTTTTGTCTGCTTTTCTGTGCAAAATATTTGGCAGGTTGCTGAAACTGCAGACGGCACGCTGCACGAGGGAAAAGTCCAACTCACACTTAAAAAGCATATCCTTTGCCACCTCAGTAGCTAGATTGAAATGATAAATGTTTATGTTTGATATCGTAGAGAATTTGCTAACTGCAATGTGTTATTGCATTTTACTCACCCCCCTCGGCCTCAGCCCCTCTCAACAAGGAGTTGAGGCTTTTGGATATTACTCATGTCTAAAACCTCACCCACAGATATTGGAGGCTTTGGTAACAACAGTGATGAGGCACTGTGCACCAAAACCTGCAAAGTGCTAGGGGAGTCATTGTTTCAGTCAGAGCTGGGAAGAGGGAAGAGAACTGTTAGCTCAAATAGCTCATTTATTACAGACGCAGAAAATTATTTATGCGCCAACAGGTTTAGTTAGGTGCATGTAAATAGCTAAAAATGATCCAAGAGTACCCCTAAGTTTAATTGCAACCTCATGCAGATAGGTAAATCTTTCCACTATACCAACAAATTGTTGTTTATACAGGTAGTTTGTTCATATATTTAAGTATATGTACAATGTCTCAGTCACAGTAATATTAAAATGTTCATTGATCTATCCCAGCATCACTACAATGTCTTTTATTTTGTTGTTTTTCCCTGTGTTTTAACCGCGTTTGGGGATATCTTCCTGTTTATAAAACACAAATGCATACTGCAAATCTTTTTTTAAATCTTACTTTTCACCTTGTGAAACAAACTATTACTAAGCATAACAAAATAACTATTGAGGAGTAAAATTATGGTAAAGAATAAGGTGTGCCATGCAGGCAAATTAAATCAGTTAAATTCATTCAACAGATTAGTTGTATTGCTGTAAACAATAATAGAGAGAAGCAAGTACATAACACGTTAAAATGTAAGATATAAACAGGAAGTAGTTTATAAAAACAACAGCCTCACAGGGTAAAAAACAGTCAAATGTGTGAGTGTTACTGCTGAGTGTGAGAGGAATAAAAAAGTGTGGTGGATAATGTAAATCATCTTCATGTTCCTAATCAGGCCACGAGATGGCGTAAATGTACAGCGAGTCTGGAGCAAACCTATAGCACACAGTCAATGAAAAACTTTTAAATTCACAAACCAGAAGTTAGATAAACAGAAAGAGAAGTTGATAAATAAAGTCAAGAAACTGCAGATTAAACCAATATGAGATCAAACTAATGAGCGGTCTTTTCTGTGCATAGGATTTGTCTTTGTGGATGTAAACGTCCACATGTGAATTATTAGGAGTAGCATATATTCAGTGCCTTGGTATTTGTCAGATGTAACATTAGGCAAAGGAGCCGTCAAAAATCAAGAAGGTGTAGCAATCGGGCGTTTTTTACAACTACACCTCTAATAAACCAGAGCAGGTATAGGAAAGTCTGCGCCAGACAAAAAGAATGACTGATTGGCTGATAGGCTTTTATCGCCTACAGCAAGGAGGTCTTTTGCCATCTCACAGGTTTTATGCGGTGATGCTGAAACCAAATATCAAAGCAACAGAATCCCCTCTCGTGCTTTTTTCTTCAAGACCCCAACTTCCTCATCTGTGGTTAAAGTGTTGCTGTGTGTGATAAATACACATCTCTAGAAATGATACCCTCAATCCCCACACAATGAATAATTTTGTTTTCACAAATGCAGGATACGTACCCACATTATGGTACATATCTTCTACTACTATACTATAAGGCTGGATCTGTGGGATATCGTGTGTTTCTGTTTTTTTGTTGTTGTTTTCCCTCCTGTTCAGCTCCTTCCTTCCTCAGTGCTGCCTGATTACTCGTTCGACTCACCTGAACAGTAGAGATGTCTTCCTCTGGGTCTCCTCTTCAACTGCTGCCTGTTTGTTTGAGTTTGTCCTGTAAGGAATGGCTCCATACCCACCAGGAAAACTTTGCCTAGTAAGTAAATTCAGTTGCACCTCTAAGCCCACAATTCCAAGAACCCTGGTGTGGAAACGACGAGAGAAAATGTGGCATTAATGAAACAGCGTAAACATGGAAAATCATGACACATACAGTAAAATGTATCAAGGATTTTTTTCTTTAGCTAAGTGGGGTGCCATGTATAAATCTCAAACATTTAGATTTAAAAATGAAAGAATTAATCTTTTTTCTTCTCAGTCTATAATTTATTAAATAATTTCCAGTCAGTTGCTTCAGGATGTTGGGTTCATGTTAAAGAGCAGTTTCAGCTTACAAAAAAAAAAAAAAAAAGAACTTGGTCCTAGACTTTTGCCTGCATCATGTGAGTGACAACCTTTTCATCCAAGTTCCTCACTGCCTGCAGCACATGTTGATGAGCCACAGTGATGTCTTCCGTTTCAGGAGGTGCTTATGATTCTGTAGGCAGATGAATCGGTGTTTGTGTGAGTTCCTGCCTACGGTTTCCTCCCCCTCGGTACTAAAACTACTATTTGACATGAAAAATACGATTTCAATGAGGCCTCTGATACAGTTAGGACGATCAAAGACTCCAGGGCCAATGTGCCGGACCCACGAGTGAAACATTTCTTCTATCATGGTTGTCAACATTGTCAGAAAACCTCTTGGGTTTATTTTGATCGTTTCAGCTCATGTGATTTTCAACGGTAAGCAGCCTTTTTTTTAATTCTTGGATTTCTTTAAAATGTATCTTTCATACATTTGAAGTTTTGTAGGCTCTCAGCTGTGTGAGGTTTATGGCTAACAACTTCTTTACGCCAACTCTTGTATTTTTTCATCAATAACTGAGACTATGTCTGAGATGTGTTGTGTAGTCTGTTTTAGTTTTGGGCAAACAGAAACTAAAATAAGGACACAGAGGTTCATTGGTAATTTAAAAGCACACTAAAACATTACTTAAAATCCTTAATTACGTTTATTCTATTTGAATGAATTAAACATTGATGATGTCCAACTAAAAAAGAAAGTCCAAAACATTCAAATAGTTTAGTTGTCTACTTTTAAAGTAAAATACACTTTATCATAGTGATGTTCAACTACTACCTTTACAGTTTCTAGTTGGGCTTTTAAGTGTTAATCAAATTAAATTCTATTGGCAGTAGCTTCCCTGTCATTGTTTGGGAAAGTGGCATGCTTTGCTACAGCACCAATTCCTTTAGTTGGAACATGTTCGCTGATTGTTTGATGTAGGATTTGGAGACAAAGATGACCATTTTTTTAAATGAAAGTTTTCTACAACAGATTAACTCAGATTCTTCCCGGTTACACTTTAGGTTCAAATTCACTCCTCAAGTCTTTGCTGTTGATTAAGCAGATGGAGACTTGCGAGAAATCCTAAGCTATAAATGAGCCCTAAATATAAATCAGCATTTAACGAGTTGTGTATGAAAACATCACACTGTGTAGCTGGTAACACGTTTATAGAACAGCTGGGTCGGTTAATTTGGATCTGTTGCCGAACACCAAATCAGCGATCATCTCAGATATCTTGTTGAGTATTTTTGGTGCTAAGTGTGGGAAAATAAATAACTTATTAAGGAATTCAGTCCATATTTCAGTAGACGAAATTGCCATCCATGTCAGGACTGCATATTAAAAAACAACCATTTGATCAACAGACCTGACCCACATGGGGAGAATATATACACTTTACAAAGACAGACCCGGCCAGGGTTTTAGTCAGGGTCAGACAAAATATAATATATAAGGAAGTTCAGATCATTTTTTAAAAGTAACTTAACACAAACGTTTGAGGTACTAGTATAGTCTTAGTCTTCTCCAACTCTTCTAGTTGCAACCTTGAAATGATAGATATAAAAATATTTAACTTGGCGTAAGAGAATATAACACCATAAGAGTGGCTATAATTTCATCACAGCAAATTCTTGTAAATGAACACTACTTGTGGTTAAAGTGTTTTACTTTCATATGGGATATTTCCATCCTGCCTTGTCATGTGTTTCTTGTTCTGTTTCTGCTCAGGCCATTGCCAAGACTCGGTCAGAGGGATCTCTGGGAAAAACATCTCTCTTCAGTTCACTTTCAATGTTAGTGTCACAAATGAGAGCAAATTTGCCGTTTATATCAAAGGAGAAAAGAAAATCTCTGAGTATCCGACATTCAGAAGCTGCTTTGACATTTACCCCCAAAACTCATCTGTGTTTTACCACATCTCAAATCTCACCTTGAATAACAGTGAGCTATATTGGGCCAGTTTGTTTGACAAATCAAAGCCAGCAGAAATGAGTAATAAAGTGAACCTGATCGTTCAAGAGGATCCCAAAAACCCAACAGGTAGGACATTTTTTCTGCTTTAAGATTAGGAAAGGTCAGTGTAGATCAGCTAGGTGAACTCTATAAGTCCAAAAATTGTGCTGCAGAGGACTGAAAATGTTCACGATACATTTTATAGGAAACGTTATTGATGCTTCGTTCACTTTGACATTTTTTTAACTGCGTGAGCCATTCTCTTTTATTCATAGCTTCCCTCCGGCATCATTTTCTATACTTCAAAGGAGCTTCTCTAATTTCTGTTGTGTCTTCCTTAGTAAAGCCTGCAGGAATGATCAGTTCGCATCTGATTTCTTTTAAAGCATGCGGCTGATTCTATTTACAAAGAAAAAACTAAGGACAAGAAAAACAGGATAAAAGACCAGTTAGAACTTTTAAAATAGATAGAAAATCCATTATCAGTCTCATGCTGTGCATTTTAACCTTACAAGGATAATGGTATTTACACAAAGCAAAACAAAAAACAATTGAACACAGTTCAATATGTTACACTAAAAATACGAAGTTGTATAATCAATAATTTAAATTAATTCCCAATCTAATATAGTCTCAAACAAAATGCACATTGTTTGGTGAGAAGCAATTTTTTTTTTCTGCACTGATGAGTGACTATTTACCTGAAATTCTTTTAAACTCCTACAGATTCTTCGCTACCTGTTACACCCCAAACTACTACAGACAGTGGAAGTTCCGTGTTCATCTCCCATAATACTTCGGCTGTCCTTGTGGTTACTCCTGTGATGCTGCTAGCTGTTGGGCTGCCGTTTCTTCTCTGTTGCCTTACAAAAACGAAAGGTAAGAAAAAGCATGATCCGGAATGTGTTCTTGTAGATAAGACATGACTCATTACACTGACATAAACTCAGCATCAGTTGATTAGACTGCAACAGGTATGAGATTCCATGCGTACTTTAGGACTTGCAGAGTATAAATTATGGTGACGGTTTTATTAAGTGCTTAGATAAGGCATTATTTATTTTCTATGGAGGAACCAGTTTGCCCCAGTTCACTATTAAGTTCCTTGTTTTTGGTTGTTGTATCTTCTAGAATGGAGAGAAAAGGGTTATTCTGTGGAACAAATGGCAATTGTGTGGTGAGATGCTAAAAATGCAAACCAGATTAGTTTCACATCCTTTTGATGCATGCAATGATTCACCTTTTTTTTTCAAAAAATGAAACCCTTTGAGATGGGTGGAAATAGTTTACTGCGTTATTTGTTTCTTTGTCATGAGCCTGCTTTCACTTCGGAGGCAAACCCCACTTTCCTACTCTGAGTGGGAGCATTGCACCTTTGAAATATTCAGACTGTCCCCGCTGACCACAAAAGCCACATTTGATGATTTCCCGTACATGAATACACGTGCAAGTGTTTGCTGACTGTGCACTCCTTCGACATGCCAGGAGGACTCGGTCCAAGTATTGATGCAACCCATGCACCTCATTTACCGTCTCAAAGCATCTTATTTACATGCTACAAATGAAGATATTTAATGCGTAACTTTACCACTGTGTCCCCTGGTGGAAACCTCCAGTCATCTTTGTGTTACAGATATCTTTACACCAATGAGTTCAGTTACCTACATTGGCATGAGTTTAGAAAATGAGTTTTAGAAAGTATGCATATTCTCAGCCTAAGGTAGGATTCACACTGAGACCATGCTTTAATGCTGAGTTGTGGACAGGCCTTTTGTTTGGAGCTGTTGCAACAGTCTGTGACAAGATCAGCGCTATGATCAGTGAGGCAGTTTGATTTCCTGGTGTGTCTTCTGCTGCCTGAAAAAGTTGAACTATTGTCAACTTTGCACCACATGCTGCACTAGCAAAGTGAAGCATCGAAACCAGAGCTCAGTTTTGCACAGCAAGACGTTATTTCATTCAACTTCTACATTTGTTTTTGTTTGGCGGGAAACACGGTGATGAGAGTGATAAGAGTTCAATTCAGAGAAATGAAAAAATGCACACTCGTAGTAGCCGACAGTAGTTGTTGTGTTGAATAAAATCAATTGTCCTTAATAAATAACCCATTGCATTTTTATGCAGATAAACAACATGAAGGACCACAGAGAAATTCAAATCCCACAGTACAGGTATGCACATGTTTCCATCTTTACAGGCATGTAAGGTAACAAACAACAACAACAAAGCAACAACATTCAGACAACAGCAGGTTAACTTTTTCTGTATTTGCAGGAATCTATTGAGGGTTCCATTAATGCTCCTGGACCTTCGCTGATCTACAGTGTGCTGGACTTCCCCAAAAGTCCTCAAGCAGTTGTGGAGTTTCACCCCAGTGATACAGAGTATGCCTCTATCAGCTATGCCCCGGAAAAACGACTGTGACTCACATCTGCAAGCAGCCTTTATCAGTTTATACATACTGCCTAACAATAGAAGGGTGATTAAGTCTGCCTCATGGAACTGCTCAGGCTGTAGCTGATTTTGCAAAATGTCAAGAAGAAATGCATATGGCTGATGGGAGCTGATGTTGTTCATGGTTAAAAAGTACTTAATTTTTGTTTTCTTCTCTCTACTTTGAGGCAAAAAAAAGAAAGTCAGAGATGTGTGGCTGTTATTGGGTGAGCAAATTTGCATATACAGACTATGCATACCAGATAAGGCATCAATATTTAGCTCCGCACTTCTGGATTTAATTAACCTTTATATGCATTTAGAAAATAATAAATTGATTATTTAGGCAAAGATCCAGGATAAAAAGGCAAAGTAATGCTATAAATATAAACACACTTCAGCTAGGGAACATGCCACGATATTAACAGACAAATTATACATACAGAGATGATCTGGGACAGACACTTTTACCCAAAATGAACCAAATACATTTTTCCTTTTCTAAGAGGAGAGTCATTCTCACATGTGAATTAGGAATGATAATCTTCTTTATAATGCCATTTGTGTATTTTTTCCATGTACTTTAAAGAGAAAAAAAGCCTGCAAACTATTCAGAAACTAAAGCTTAGGAACATTTCTCACATTTCTTATCAGTTTACTGTCACAGTTTGGATTGTTCACCTTCTTTATAATGAAACAAAACTGAAAGGTTAAGCTGAAATGCTTTCATAACGTGCAAGCTGTGCCTAGCTAACGATTGTTCTGCCATGTCTAAAGTGTTGTCTGCACAGAGGTAACAGGAGAGATTTCCGTTGTTTATTGGCATCAGGTTTTCCACATACACATACATACATACAAACTATCGACACTATCTCGCTTATATTTTACCCGGCATAATCTTGAATGTTCTCAATTTGCTGGTGCTCACTTAAGTATTTGATTTGTCAGATAGATTTGTGCTGTTTTAGTTCTCAAGAGCGTGTTTTTTGTGTGTGTGTTCAAATTGTGCGATGGAGTCAGACTTGCCAAATAGTTGGCAGAGGAAAAAGCAGGCTGACTATGTGTTCCGGATGTTGCTCATTACTCAGGAAGGAGAGCAACCAACTCAGCCAGTAAATTATGTCAGTGGTTTTTAAAATAAGTGGTCTCGTTGGCATGCAGCTAAACCCAGAAAGAAGATTATCTTCTTCCTTGAAAAGGCACATAGGGAGAAAAAGCAGATTTTGTGTCAGGATACAAGCATCTCACATGTTAGATTTCTACTTCTGTTACTTCCTCTCAAACTCAAGTTATTTAGTGTTGTAGGAAAAATGCACATCTTTTATTTGTTTTTTTAGTGATATAATTGTAAGACATGCCCTGTTTGTGAGAAGATGTTGAAAATAAAGCTGCTTTATTCAGTTCGGTCTGCTATTATTTTACCCTGAGAGAAAAGATTATATACATATATATTTTTTTTTTGCTTCACTTTTGCACAATAAAAACATGTCCACTTGCAGTTTGAATATAAATATTAATTTGTCATATTTAATAGGATTTACCCTTGTAAATCACCTACAAGACTGTTCATTATTCTGTACAGCATGACATCTGTTTGACAACATCCACTGCTGCAGACTCTGATGCTTACTCAAAAATATGATGAACTGAAACTAGGGTTTGAGAAATGTATGGTCTGCTCAAGCTCACGTAGATCTGCGAACCAGCTAACATCTGTGCTTTACTTGGTTTATGATGGCTGTAATCGTGCATTTACCACAGAGAGGAAATAATGTCAATAATGGAAATGAACAAAACATCTTGTGATATTTTTAGTCTTTTTCTTTGATGAGACAACAGTGAAAGTTTTTATTGTGTATTTCTTTTACAGTGTATCATGTATCTCTACACCTGGCAAACAAGGATGACGTTCTCTTAAGAAAAGTGCAAATCAAAGGTTGGATTTCTTGTCATTATGCTTGAACCCAAACTTGATTTGACTGAGACAGAATGGTCTTTCAATAAAAACTTAATAGGAACAATAACTACTGTATGAGAGAACAATGCTGGTCTCTATCTGCATAAATATTTGTTGGCTTATTGCAGCAACAAATCGTGCATTTTGTCAGAGCACACTCCAAGCAACCACAGGGGCCTAAATAGGAAATGTAGACATCACTTGGGTCCTTAGATTCAAGAACATATAATTAACGAGAATAGTTTAAATATAGGCGAGAGAACACTATGCTTATGAGGGTTTAAATATGCTACCATTCTATAGATTACTGAATTGATTGTCATTTATAAATTATGGTTAAAAGAAACAACTGGGGCTGCATGCATTGAAGTAAAAAGAATACTTTTCTCAATACTGTCTGGATTCATAGTAGAACAGGGCTTGCTTTTTCCAAAATGGTTGTCAAGCATTTATATGATTTGAAAAGCAAAACTTCAACCCTTGAAACCAAAGAGGGGCTTTAAATTTTTGCACCAGTTGTGTCTGCTCAGCACTTTAAGAGATAGATGCAAGCACGTCCTGCTCAAAACCTGCTGACTCCCACTTCTTTTAGGTGTAGAGGTTATTTTCTGGTTGACTGCAGTTTGTCTCAAACAAATTATGTGCCTGCACTTTGCAAACATAACGCCTACCCTGTCGTGTTTATGTGACGAACATAACCCCGATTTCCCATAGATTAGCTACTGTGCTGTTGCATCTTCAAACTTAGCAACATTTAAATTATGGAGGGATAACAGATTTACAGATAACCAGCATATTTCGAGCAGGTCATTAATGTTATGGCGTTCCTGATTATTATCTAAGTATGCCGCATTACGACGTTTTTCAAATAAACATTTTCAAATAACTGTTATACTCTTGTTTGCATCCCAATGCAACATGGGCTGGAGCCTATCCAGCTGTGATGACCACAATAGAGCTACATATGCTTAGTTTGATACCATTTTTAAAATAACCTGTAGTATTGGTGCACTATTCTGAGGAGAGAAGACTATTTGCACATTATTACCCAAGGAGTCTTGATTGCCACTCCTATCCCCTTGGCAGTAGAGTGAACTATGTCTTTAAAGTCTTCCTAGAAAAGCTCTCATTATTTCTAATGCACCTAAACTAGTCACACAAAAGGAATGGTGAATGTCACACAGTCAATTCTGTATTTCTGTATTCTGTACTCATGTCTGCTGCGTGGTAGAAGAGCGCCCAGCAGTATGGGCCTCTGCTACTGTTAGAATCGAAGCTCCCTGTTTTCCGCATGTTGGTTTTTGCACTTTGCTTACAATTGGTTATTCATTTAATAGTTGCCTTTCTGTCAGCTAAAACCAGTCTGGACATTGTTCCTCACATTCCATGTCTGCCTTGTCAACAAGGTATTTCATAAAATTAACACTGAACAGTTACCTTGTCTTTTTTCTGGAAATCCTAAAGAAATTTGCATGTGAAAATCCCAGAAACACAGTCTGAGATGCTCACACCAGCATATCTTCAAAGGAAAGCCATGCGACAAGCTTTATCCCCCGCTTTCATGCTTAGTTTGCATATCATGGTATGCCTAAATCCACTGAGTCTCTGCTATGTGACGGGCTAATGGGATGATTTCTTCACAGAACATCTGAGACCGCAAGCAAGAAAGGGGCTTAATCTAATGGAGGAAAAAGATAAAAAAAAACAAGCTTTGTAATAACAGATATGAAAAGATATGTTGGTTAACATTTAAATTTGTTGGACACCGATTGATGTTTTAGGCTACAGTTATGAGTTAACAGGGTGTAAATTTACATTAATGTGAAGGATGTTCCGAAGCACGAATTAAAGAGAGAAAGTGTGTTCCTCAATATCATAATCTGCTTAATCAGTCAGAATTCTGTTTATTGTTGACTTAAACTACATTTTGAGTTGAGTACCAATGCAATTGAAAAGTTTTGTTACATCACATTGCACACTGCCGTTGACCCGTAGGTGTGAACCTGACATAGATGCCATCTTCATCTTTACATTAGCAGAATGTGTGATGAGCAGCCTGAATCGAACAGTGGAAAAATTTCAGCAGTCAACACGGGAAGTTTGTGAATTTGTTTTGAGCTCATGTTCCACACTTCTTTTTTTTTTCAAAATATCTTAAACGCCTCGATATAGGTTTTTTTCCTCTTCGGCACATTCTCATGAACTGAAAGTGTGAGTGATTGAGCACGGTAGATAAAAAAAACCCTGAACCTATAGTGCTTTTTCCATCCTAACCAGTGCCTCATGCTCTGAAACAGCATCTGCATAACTGAACAATTTCCTTTTTATATATTTTCTCACATTTTAATCAATGAGAAAAAAGGTTTATCCAACAGGTATCAAACTCATATGTAAAAAAACATCATGTGAATTCAGGCTGATGATCAGTCTTGCATTTTTTAACCCTATTCAAACCTCTGGCAAATTTAGACTTGGACGTTCGAACAGATAATATTTTCTTGATTTGAAATTACATGGGCATCTCCCAGAAGAGAAGAGGATGTACAAGGGGCCTTACTCTGGAAAAAGAGCTCAGTGCTCAGGAAAAAGAGCTAAGATCTCAGTTTTTATTCATATGTGAACAAAAAGTGTCAGGTCCAAAACTATTATTACCCATCTCAATAATCAAGCCTATATTGGATATTATAGCAATCGAACACTTTCCATCATGCTGACCAGCTTTTCGCATGTCTCCACTCGTATTCTTGTCCATTAATCTTTTGCGATTAGCTCCAACGCTCTCAGGTTGGACAGCCTTCAAGCCGTGACCCTTATCTTAAGGTCCCTCCACAGATTCTCATTTGGATTCAAGAGAGAACTCTGAAAGTGTTGATGTTATTGTCCACAAACATGTTCTTCATCGCTTTCGAAGTTTGTTTTGGGCCATTGTGGTGCTCAAATGTGCTCAAGGCCAAATTTCTCTGCAGACTGCATGCTGTTTTTGATAATTTTATTGGTGGTGATCTTAGGGTTCTTTTTCCACCTTTCTCTCTGACCTCCTGGCCAGCACTAATGTCACTTATGGTTGACGACCATTTCCTCCTCCACATGCCTGTGTGTCTTGGACTGCAGTGTGCTGCTGTTGAGTTGATTAAAATAGCATTTGCTAATCAGCTGGGTTGATTAGGATGCTTTAAACAAGCTTGGACTATTTGGAAAGGAATATAACCTTTGATTTCCCCATAGACTGTGACAGTTTGCAAAGGGTATTAATCATTTTGGGAGTGACACTTTTTGTTTTGTTGTAAATAAAAGCTGAGATTTTTTTTTGCTAGAGGATGCCATTTCTAATTAAGAAAAAGATTCTGGTCTAATAAAAGCAACTTCAAGTAAAAATTTGCTGGGGATATGAATAATGGACATATACACAAATACACGCACACAAACATACATACATACTGTACATTTAGCTTGTGCACAAGGGTGAAATGCCCAGACCTTTGCAAAACCGAAACCAAGAATGCTCTCTAGTGGCAGAGACAGAGCATTGATCACAAACAAGCATAAATGATCCCACAAGGTGGCAGTGCCTTTACATCTAAAAAATGTCCTCAACTTTTTGTGAAAATATTTCAATGAAAAGATACAATGAAAAGAATTTTACAGCTCTTATGTGTATAAATTTGAGGCCAGTATACAAATGCAGTGTTAAAGACAAAATAGTAGTTGGGCAATGATAGACATGAGAAAAATTTCAACATGAGAGTACTGTCCATCAATCGGTTTTCTACCCATCTATTATCCATAACACTTATTCCTAGAAGGGTCACAGGGGAGCGGAGCCTATCCCAGATGTCATTCGGTGAGATGTTTGGAAAACCCTGAACACGTTGGCAAGTAAACATAAATGAGCCATTCTATTAGATTTAATAAAGGTAGCCATATCACTTTTCAATCAGAGTTGCGGATATGGTGTGATATAATATCAAAGGTCAACAGGTCATGTTATACAGCACAACTAATTTAATTACTCTTTCTGGCTATGACTAAATGTAATTCTCATTATAACTTTGGACGGTATAAAAGTTATCCTTACAGTGATTTAAAGTATAAAACAACAACGATACAAAGAGGAGTCTGATGTGCGTCTGTCTCCTCGTTTCAAGAGCTGACAATGAGCCAGAGGTGAGGCGTCAGACAGGGATATCATCATAAAGGAAGGAAGCTCTTCAATCAGTGTTTCACACATATCAACACTTCAAAGACCTGCTGATAACAGAGATAATACTCAATTCTCTGTCTGCATGTGTAGTTTCTGATCAACTTCCTTTCCTTTCCTTTCTCATGGTCTCTAACTCAAACTGAAATTTGATAAGTGAATTTACAGCCTGCTCAGTATAAAGGCTGTCACATGTTAGGTGAACTATACTATAAAGCACTTTGAAAACAGCAGGAACTGAGCAAAGTGCTGAACACTATTTTTTAATTTTTTTAATTTTTTTTTATTTAACCTTTATTTAACCAGGAAAAGTCCCATTGAGATTAACAATCTCTTTTTCAAGGGTGTGCTTGCCAAGACAGATGGCAAATGATTACATTACAAATTACATTACAGTTTACAATTACATCTATCTATAATTAGAAATTAATTTCAGTGTTTGGAATTGCTCGGCCATGGAATGATGGTTCTCTCTGGTGCAAAACAGAGATCCGATGTTCACTAATGCCATAACTTCTGGGTACTTTCACAGCACTGTAGGTCTCAGCAGGTCAGCGAACCCCGCTGTGTTTTTTTCGGGTCATGTCTTCATTATTGACCTGACATTTGAGCGCAGCATCCCTACCCCCTGCCAACAGGACTGACACGGCTTGAACATTTCACACCGAGGGTGCTGCCCCCACAGTAGCTCTTTGAATTACCATGAGATGTCCAAATATGCACAAGTGAATTTAGATTAATCACAGCATGATCGCACTTGATTATGTGTTCCAATCAAATGCTCCTGGTACACAATCCTTGTTTGGATATTAGGCACCTCCTTATTAAAACATCTGTTATGGTCTGGATCTTGTACCATAACAAATCAAAGGGAAGCAACTCATGGGATAACTTAAAGTGGGATTTATTTAACAAAAATCATAATTGGGTAAGGAGGAGAGGGAGAAGGGAAGAGGGTGGCAGAAAGACAGAGAGGAAAGAGCCCGGGTGAGAAAAACACGGTGCATCTTAAGCTGGATGTGATGACCTTCTGGAGACACTGGCCAGCTGCCTCCACTTCCAATCAGAACCAATCAGGAGTAGGGATATTAACCCAAAGGAAAGGCCTTGGGCCGTAACACCCCCCCTCTTCAAGACAGGGTCCCCACCGGAACCCTGGGCAACCTGTATATTCACATCTGGAAAATATAGAAAAAACAATATTAAAGACACTTGTAATATCTCAGACCAGCTGAGATGGAACAGAAAACAAAACTCAGATTCCTTCAGGTCCCATCCCCAAGTCAACAACTGGTACCTAGAAGTGACCCGGACAGATAAGGTGAGAAAGAAGAAAAAAAAATGACTGGCTTTGTGCTCTTGACAAAGCATCTGCGATGACATTATCCTTCCCTTTGATATGTTGAATATCTAAAGAAAAAGACTGCAAAAATAATGACCATCTCACAAGTCTTTGATTTGGGCACCGAAAAGAATTCAAGAAGGTCAGAGGATTATGATCTGTGAAAACAGCTAAAGGCCCTGAGCCCACATAGACCTCAAAATGCTGTAAAGACCAAATCAGAGCAAGAGTCTCTTTTTCGATTACTGAATAATTCAGCTGATGCCTATTAAATTTCCTAGGAAAAAAACTCACAGGTCTTTCGATTGCAAAGTCGTCCAATTGCAAAAGGACTCCCCCAGCACCAACATGACTGGCATCAACCTGGAGTTTAAAAGGCTTACCCATATCAGGAGCCAACAAGACAGGAGAGTTGCTTAGCATCTTCTTCACATTTTCAAAAGCTTGTTGACAGAGGACCAAATGTATTTCACCTTCCTTTTTAAAAGATCTGTCAGAGGTGCAACCACAGTTGAAAAATTTCTGCAGAAGGATCTATAATATCCAACTAAACCCAAGAATCTCATGAGTTCCTTTTTAGTTAATGGTGGTGGATAATTTTCAATCGCTTCTACCTTTGCGCTAACTGGACATACTTTACCTTGACCCACTTGATGACCAAGATAAGTAACAGTAGCTCGACCAAATTCACATTTAGCTAGATTCACTGTAAGACATGCATCCACCAAACGGTCAAACAAAGTTGCCAATTGTTCCAAGTGAGAAAACCAATCATGAGAATAGACAACAATGTCATCCAAATACACAGAACAACCTTCTAAACACCCAACAACTTTATTCATTAAGCGCTGAAAGGTTGCCGGCGCATTCCTCAAGCCAAAAGGCATAACTTTATATGAATACAAACCAGTAGGTGTAATAAAGGCAGAGATTTCTTGTGCTCTTTTAGTTAAAGGGACCTGCCAATAACCTTTTAGAAGGTCTATCTTAGTAATGAATTTAGCATTACCAATCTGGTCAATGCAGTCATCCATACGAGGTAGAGGGTATGAA
This sequence comes from Menidia beryllina, assembly GCA_013363375.1. Lineage (NCBI taxonomy): Eukaryota > Metazoa > Chordata > Actinopteri > Atheriniformes > Atherinopsidae > Menidia > Menidia beryllina. The sequence continues at coordinate 4,886,002 of JABUIW010000023.1, forward strand.
TCAGGTTTGGTTATGCTATTGACTTTTCTGAAGTCGGAACAAAATCGGTAGGTTTTGTCTGCTTTTGGAACTAGCAAGCATGGCGAGGACCAGCTTGAACATGATGCTTGAGCAATGCCATGTTTTAACATATAGTCAACCTCAGCATCCAAATATTTGCGTTTTTCAGGGTTAACCCTGTAAAAATGCTGTTTTATAGGTTGTGCATCACCCACCTCAATATCATGTTCAATCAGGTGTGTGCAGGACAGAACATCTGCAAATAAATCAGAGTGAGATTTTATCAACTGAATCAACTCAAAGCATTGAGTCTCTGGTAAATAACTCAGCATGGTGTCCAAGTCTTTCAGTACTTCAGAATTCACAAGTCGACCAGTCAGAATGGCTGAATCTGGAACAGGCAACCCATCGCCATTCCATTCACCTCCAGCAGATGTTACCGTTTCACCCATGCACACAGGATGCATTTCATCCACCAATACAGTTACAACACGACCGTGGTAAGGTTTTAACAGGTTGACATGAACTGTTCGCTGTTTCTTCCGCCTTTTCCGGACGAGCCCCCAATTTGTTATGGTCTGGCTCTTGTACCATAACAAATCAAAGGGAAGCAACTCATGGGATAACTTAAAGTGGGATTTATTTAACAAAAATCATAATTGGGTAAGGAGGAGAGGGAGAAGGGAAGAGGGTGGCAGAAAGAAAGAGGGTCCTCTCACATACAATAGGATAATACAAAGGCACAGATAATATTAATAAAGGCAATAATTGACTTATATAGCTTGAAGTAGTAGACCCTAATTTGTCTAGTTGGTTCCTCTACTATTAGAAAGTGTGAGCATGCATGGTTGACTACCTCATTTGTCTCTATGTGGTCCTGTGATGAACAACCTGTCCAAGGGTGTAATCCACCTCTTGCCCAACGGCAGACGGGATTTGCTCCAGCCCTGCCTTGCAACTCTGTCTTGGATTAAATGAGAATAGTAACGGAGGAACAATTTGTCTTACGCTTAAAAGAAAATAACTGCTGCATGCCATGGGAGTGTCTCTGTGTCAACAATCATTGTGGCACTGGCAGTAGGTTCAAATCACAGGGATCCTGAAAGGTTTAAAATATCCTGCAGTTCTTTACAGGAACAGAAAATTGTTGTACTGGACCTGCGGCCAGCAACTACAAAAGTGAATTCACCTGTCCTTAGAGGCATTTGGCTGACAGCCTGCAAAAACCAAGCAAACACATTCATATTTTCATACATGCAAACATACATGATCAGACATGGAGCTCTTTGTATTTTTAAAGATATGACAATGAAAATATGATCCTTCAACGGATTTGAGGAAATGAAAATAATTATCTGTGCACAATGTTTTGTTTTCTTTTCAGCCTTTTACAGTGTGATCCTTAAACTAGGTACTTGAAAATTTCCCATTATATAGTGTCAGTGATCGTTTTTTCCTTTTTTTTTCTACCAAACACAGAATGGACACATGAGTGCAGTTTGTCACTGTGTTGATTAGTTTATATGTCTGTTTTGTAGATAAGAGGAAACTTCTGGCATGAAACTGCATGAACAAGAACTGGGGAAAAGATAGAGGATGTAATGTCATAAACCAGAAGAGTCAAATTGGGAATACTGCCATGTTTTTTAAAGCAGTTTTAACTTTCCCGGCTGTTGTTTCATTATATGTTAAAAGCACTATATTTTTCCCACAGGGACAAATACAATTGTCCAAAAAACTAAAATATTAGAGGCACATCACTGTTTTAAGTGAGTGCTCATCAATGATTAAAGCTTTATTATTTTTAAAAAGTGAAAAGTACACAAAGGATGTTAACCTTAAAAGCTTAAAACAGTTTTAACAGTTTTAGACAACTCACATCTAATACCATTCAGTTTTGCAGTCGTAACAGTGCTTTTCCTCAAAAAACACTCGGGCACTGAAGATAAGTGAGAAGGAACAATTAACAGCAACGTAAAAGCAATTTTGCCAAACATCAAGATTGTAGAAAAATGTCTTCTCTTACAGATTTTATTTGAAAAGTTATTCAACATATAATGCACGCCAGAGATAACAAATAAAGAAACAGATAATTGGAGACAAAGAAGTAAAACATTTTCCTTTTGGGGATAAATAAGTATTATTAATTGAAATTAATTTAAAATAACATGACATAATCTGTAAATACATCTCCACTTCAGCTCTCCCTAAAGTTTTTAAATGTAACAAAATTTTCTTTGAGGATGTGATTATGATGTTTATATTAAACTCATGCAAAACACCATGTTAGTGGAAATAAGAATTTGATACACACATGTATATAGTACACATTTATTGTAATGTTACCGAATGAAAGCGTTGAATGAAAGTTTTTCTATAAACTGAACATAACTCATTTATTATTTAATGATTAAGCAGTTGTCATATACTGCCTTTTAGTGTCTTCAACAGTACAGGATGTCATTCCCCACAGCAGGAATCATACCTACTGCTTACTATGAATTACATGCAATCATCACTTTTTTAAGAAAAGAAAAGGATAGCAACATTACAATTTACCTTTTGGATCAGTTAAGTATTTTTCAATTAATTTAGTGCATTTTAATTTTGTTAGAATGAAAGACCTGAAAAGGACCCTTGTAGGTGCAGAAGATGTCTCCATGGATTGTACTGAGGGCTATAAACAAATAACCTGCATAGCGGTAAAGATAAGGTCCTTTTGGTTTGGGTCTTTCATGTATTATATTATGTTGTCAGTTCTCAAGCTCCAAGAAGGAAATTTTTCAGCTTGTAAAACAATTATTACATTTTCTGTTAAGAAACTTCCCCCATATGTTGTAGAAAGAAGAAGTAATTCTTAGGATTTGTTATGAGTAAATCCTGGAGACAGATTCACTTATAAACCACTGACTAAAAGGAAAATTCATGCAAAATCAATTTATCACGATTGATTTCAGTTCTTATTAAACAAGAACATTTGTAAAATGCCAGTACTTTTCTCCTCCTCTGACAACTTCATAATGATACCTAAAAAGAGCTTTCCGCTGACACATTACACTACATGTAGGTGTCTGCGTTCATTAACTCTAGTTTCCAAAGAGACCTCCAAAGTTTCTTGATGGAGAGCATGAAGAAGAAAAATGATTGTGGGAAATTGAACATAAAAAGACAACAAATGACTTCAAAGAGAGACACAGAATTGCTGCTGTGTCTGTGAACCAGACTGACGAGGACAACCTCCCCCACCCCTACCACTTCTGGTTTTGGTGCAGCTCACGTATTATGACAAACCTGAAACTCCAATGACATTTCTGAGAAACACAACTTACTTACATGAAGACAGGCAGAGTGACTATTTCGACTTCCATTGTGAACGACAATCGCCTTTGTTCACTTTCTATCAGACTTCATGGAAACACTTAGCTGTTGGACCTCCCCACATGGATATTTTATACTTATGTTCCTCACATCTATCGGCAAAGGTAAAAATGCATGAAAAATGTTTTATTTGGATTATTTGAAAGATTGTTCTTCTCCTGTCCACAGTGTTATTGTTTGTTATCCTAAAGCAGACTACTAATAACGTTTAGAATTGGTAGTTAAGAATAAGAATATGAGCCACAAAACATTGGTTAGCTTATCAGCATTTAGTGGTTTTCACTTGCAGGTGACATCCGCAATGCAGAGAGGAGACGCAGCAGACTTTACAGATAAACTGGTTGCTGCTTTACAAATAGTAAAACACATGTCAACAGCTCAGGTTTGCACCAACCACAACCTGAAAGTCATCATGTCTTACAAAGTTCTGAACTAAAATTAGGAAAAGCAGCTGAAAGTTGGGTTATATTCAGATGTAGGTCCACAAAAGTTTTCTCACCCAAAAGAACAGGCAGTGTTTCAGTTCACTAAAGATTTTGATGATTTAATTTACTAAGACAATATGTAAACATGCCGTTTTTCCTCCAAAGGTTCAACTTGTCAAGCTCCCTCCAGTCCTCAGTGCTTCAGACAAAGTGTTCAGGAGACTATTTACATTTGTGAGTGGGACTTTGACACAGACGAAAGTGATGTGACGTTTGAGCTTTACACCAAGTGAGTAATCCTCTGTGTTTCAGTTATTCAGTGAATACCTTTCCCCTGGAGAATTTTTTGGGGAATTTGGAAGAACATTTTCTTTACCTGTAAAAAGAGTAATAAAAATAATCAAATCTGTTAAGAACTCCATCACTGTAAAGACTGATGGCAGATCTTTTTGAAATATTACAGTATACAACTCACTATCTTGACCGTTATACTGAAGGAGATATGATTTGGAATTAAGCACTCAATATCTGTGAGACTCAAACATGATGAAATATTTGGCCAATAATCAATTGGCTGAATAGCTTTATTGTGAACAGTGTAATAATGATGGATCTGGTGCTATTGAATTGTCCTCAATAGGGTTAATGTGCAATTACTGAAAATCCAATTATATCTGTAATATTATATACTTATTAAGCACTGTCGCCTTACAGCAAGAGGATTCCCAGTTTGTTGGTTCTCCTCATGTCTGCAGATGTTCTCTGGGTACTCCAGCTTCCTCCCACAGTTAGGTTAATTGGAGACCATAAATTGTCCGCGGGTGTGTGTGGTTGTGCATCTCTGTGTGGCCCTACTGGACATTTGGTGTGTAGACAATGAATGTATTTTATCTACATAATTTTGTGGTTTAGTTGAATTGTCTGCAGCAACTTTAGTAAGTGACAAGGCACCAAAGCACTGTGGGCATACATTGTTTTACCCCCAGCACAGGTCATTAAATGTTTTACTCTAATTTGCATCTCACCATTAATTAAAGGTGCATGACCTTATTAAAAGAATTAGATATGCATGTATGCTGATAAAATCCCTATAGGCAGTGTGGCAAAACTGTAATCCATCAAAAGCATGTTGGTTATTAATGTACTACTCCTGAGCAACCTTAGCTCAAGGTATGTGGGCATCTTTTTCATACGTCAAATCCAACACAATCTGCGCATGTTTGAACATAAATGCTTTTCAGCAACACTTCAACACGTCCTCTGACATCTGACGACCATGCCAATATTCTGACACGTTCTGACACTGTTCTATTCCAACACTGTGACATTGGCATCACTTTCCAAAATGCAAGTGGATGTCTTCTTTTCTTGACTATTTTACTGAAAGTGAGAGTGAAATGTCTTTTTTTTTATATAGTGACTCCACTGTTATTGAGAGAAAATGTGAAAATGTTAAGGAGAAATACTGCACGATCCCTGAAGAATTTCTGATCGTTGGCATTGATGTGGAGCTTTGGGTTGAAGCTAACACTGGAAACTCAAGCTGCACATCCCCCAGACGAACAAGTACACTGAAGAATACAGGTAATAAATACCGGTAGATGGTTCCACTTTTTCGCTTTTTCAAGAATGAAGTACTACAGTAAAACCTTTTCTTAACAGTTAAATATAAAGAGCCACAAGATATTTCGCTGTTATGGCTAAAAAACAGCCTTAGGTTAAGGTGGCAAGCTGCAGAGGACAATCCAGCTGTGGCAGATGTCTGGTTTCGACAAAATGAGCATCCAACGGAAACTTGGGAAAAAGTGAGCAAAAATGCTATTTGACCACTAGAAATTTACATCTGCACTTTTTTTCCTTTGTCAATTTGGTAGATATCTAAATCAATATATTTATTGTCCTTTCAGAGGTTAGAAAATACTACCTATGGGGCCTTAATGCGTGAGTAGATTGACATCTAATATCCTTTAATGAATCTCTTCAATATCTTGAATGTCTCTCTTTCATGTATGCAATACTCAGTAATTCTCTGTGCTGTCTGTGTGTTTACTTTTTGGACTATTACACGTTTCATTATTCATGGATTATTCCCGGAGCCTAGGGATATGGCCAATATTTCCAACTCAGGAAACCTAATTTTACAATTACACTAAATACAGATAGAGTCTAACAATGATTTGCAATGAAGGAAAACTGAACTGAATTGGATACCTCATAACAGTGGCATCTGTTAGAATACAAAAGTAAAAAGTTATCAATAGGTCTTTGAAGTGTAGAATTTGTGCTGAATCTGGGCAAATACATAGTTTGGGCAGTTCCTGATATTTACTTTTTAATGGCAACAAAAAGGTTAAATGATTCAAGAGCAAAAAGTCCCAAAAATCACAAATGCATGTATCAAGATGAATGTTGTCGCTGCAGTTCCCACTAAGAGAAAAACTCTGCTGTACCTTCAAATGAAGTCACCACATTGCTCAGAATTTAGAACATCTGTGTTGCAACATGTTCCTCTGACCTAGTTCATAACAGTGTGACACAAAAGGGACACAACTCTTACAGATTCAGTAACCCGCAATGCCAATCACTAAAAATTTTCTTGCTAACATGTTTGGAATCCCTTTGACAGATGTCTCTCAAAAATGTTGACATGGATGGCTGTAATTTTTGTGATTTCTTTACTGCATCTCATTAAAGTCTAAACTGGATAATATCAGGACAGCAAAGAGAAAACAAAGCATTTCTATTCTTGAGTAGTTATGTACTGAGATACATTTCTGTCCTGTCAGTAATGTTACTATAAGCAATATGAAGAATTATGGAAAACACGGAAGAACAACTTCTTTGTGATTCCTAAATGTGCAAGACCTCTTGTAAGGTGAGTGGTGAGAGATGGCACCTTGTAAATGTTTTTTTCTTCCATTCTTGATAAAGATGAAGTTGTCATTGAGAATCTTTTGAAGACTTCCGCTTACCAGTTTAAGATCAGGCATCAGTCCACTACAGCCAAAAATCCCCTGTGGAGCAACTGGTCTCCAGTTATTACTGTTCCTGCAGGTAAAACTCCTCTCATTTTTAGAAACTTAAATGTATTTGTCTCCTTTAAGATTTCATCAGACACACACACAATTTCAAGACAGTAGATTTCAAGACAACATAGATGCGAAAATGAACATGCTATCAGCTGTCTGGTTGACACTCATTTGGCCCCTTTTGACCTTGTAGATTCCTTGAGGTACTTTATCTACATTTTTCAACTGTGCATACATGCACGTATAATGTATACAGTACATACTCTCATTATATCCACTACACATAGTTATGCAGTGCTCTTTTCATCAATTACACAATCCCACATAAATGAACATATTGGAAGCAATGTGCGGTTGTGTCTGGCTGTGGGCACTTTCAAGTTTGATCAATCTTCTGACTGGAAGAAGACACGTCCAAGTGCAATTTTGGATGTAAATTCTAATTCTAATCTAACCAGAAAGTTAAGTTAGTCTCTAAACATTATGTGCTCTCACCACAGGACTTGAACATAAACCTGAAGTGGCCAGTACAGTAAGACTTGAAAATGGCACTCGAAGGGTGGAGCTAACTTGGAAGGTAACTGGCTGTGGAGCAAAATCTGGCCCCTCAGGCCAATCACTCCCCACTTCATCTCTGGTACTGATAGACCATAGATTATAATATTTTAAGAAATGCATGAAGTTTTACCTGGTAATGAGGGGTTAAGTATGAAATCTTGAACATCAGTCGCACACTCAAGGTATCTGCTCAAAACTGCAAAAGTATTTAACCGGGAAAGACTCCATAAACCTTTGTCATTGATTTACATTGACTTTTTTTTTTACATCAGACCAGCCCTTTGCAAGTAATACTTGTGCAACATTTTTAATTTATATATGTCTTGTTAAAGCTTTTGATTTCCTAACTAAGCTCTCTTCTTCTTTCAGCCAATGTCACATGCAGCAGCAATCACAGGTGTAAACTACAGCATTAATGACACACAAAGATTCCATAAATGTCCTTGTATGAAGCAAAGACAAGTCAGCAACACAAAAAATTCCATCATTTATGTCTCATACTCGGCTGTCAACATCACCATTATTGCCAAAAATGCAGCAGGACAGTCCCTGCCAGCCATTATTCAGGAACCAGCTGCAATCCCCACTGATTTAAAAAGTAGGTCCATACGTTTTGTTTGAGTGTGATGGGACATGCGTATTCCTTTAAATTAACCATCTAGGCTGTCTATCCTCTCTGGCAGTTTGCAGCGAAAACCGACCCCACATGAAAAAACTGAAGAAGCGGACCTGCCTTGAGTTGTACGAACTTAAAAATGAAGATTTGATACCAGAAAAAATCATAATTTTGAAACGGAACAAGAAAAAAGAAAAAAGACCAAAAGAGAAGCGTGAGATACAGTATTTTTCTATTAATACTGCCATGCTGGGAATGCAATCAAATATGTTACACGGGGGGCCAAAGTCATTTTCTGTTTCTGTTGCAGAGTTGGAGGACTACATCCGTTACCTTTTCTTTGAACACAGATGTGATGGTGGGAAACCACAGACAGTTAAGATGTGTCTCTTTTATGCCAAAGAGGGGGGTAAGTCTTCAAATAAGACAATGAGATGCACAGTGTCCCTAGAAACACAATCTTTTACCTTGAATTAGTCATCAGGTAGACATATATGTTTTCACCTTAAAACGTATGTAAGTGGTGTGTTTTTTAGTTGAGTTTCTCATAGCCCAATCCTTCTTCTAACAAGAAGAAAGGAATATGTTACTTGGACATTCCTGTTAATGGTGTTCTGTTTGATACTGCAGTTTCAAAGTTTAAGAATATCCACAAATTCAGTAAAATGAGAAGGTGAGACAAGTTGAAAGTCTTTCTGTCACTTCCTGAAAGTGAGGCTTAGTGCCAGGCACACAACCGTAGAAACTGACTGGCATTGCTCATGTGAGCATGTGACATGAGAAGAGAGGTGGAGATGTGTTGGTGTTGAGGGATTGATTCCCTGTTTGTCTTTGCATACTGCAGGTGGATATTATGTGTGTATATGTTTCTATCTAATTCAGTGCCCCAAAAAAAACCTAAGGACTTCATGGCTTCTGATGAAACACAAAATTCTGCAAAACTCTCCTGGAAACCGATTCTGTATGAAGACCAGCAAGGGTTCCACACACACTACAACCTGTGCATGGTGAAAATCAGCTCAGAAAATGATATCAAGGGTAAGCATAACGCTATTTTTACTCATGCGCATTTAAAAAAAATCTCTGTATTTTATTGAGACAGGTTTGCATGTCTGTTCTCATTTGAGCAGAGTGCTTCAACATATCCTCATCTGCAACAAGCTATCAAATGGAAAATCTGACGCCAGGCTCCAAATACAACATCAGCCTAGCTGCAGCGACTCGGGTGGGAGAAGGACCTGTGGCCTCAGTAGTTATCAGCACATGGCCAGAGAAGCCCACGAACGGTATCGGATCCACAGAGTCACTTCTCCTTTTGAAAACTGTTGATTTATTCAAGTCATTTCATTTGTTTTCTCATTTCCTATTTGATTTCTTGTTTTTTTACATTTCTATTAGTCATTCTTTCTCTTTCTCATTTGTCCCCCTAATATCAGTGGGATTGAGTTTAGGGCTGATGCTTATCTTCTTCTTACTTTCAATAATGTTCACCGTTATCTGCAAAAGGTGAGTGTTTCCTCTTTAATTATTCAACATTTTTAATGTGACTGATTATAATTCTGACGTTGATTTTTGGTTTAGTGGTGTTCATTTTAACCCAAATATTGTGACAATTTTTTCAATTTCCCACAGAGACGCATCTATCTATCTCTATCTATTACATGACAATGATATGACAGTCATTCATTTTCTTGGACTCATCCTCTCTATTGTGTTAAAACTGAGCTGAATTAAGCTGAATCGTTTATGTGAAATGTTATAGCAGTGTTTTTCAGAGACAAGTGGCTTTATTGTCAATACTGTCCCTTCTGTTTTAATATTTAGAATTAAAGCTAAGATCCTCCCTCCAGTTCCTGCACCTGTGATTCCAGTTTTCGACCTCAAAAAACAAGATAGTGAGGTAAAGGACGATGTTTGATTTGAAGCCTTTATTGATTTGGGACTTTTTGCAGTTTCATAGATTTCTCAACAACTAGATACTCTTTTATTGTATGCATTACTTCCCTGTAGAGGGAAAAATACAATGGAAGTACACGTTTAACAGTTTACTTTGCACATCAGGACAAAGAAGTCCAATAATGTTTTCTTTGCAGGTTTCACAATATATCAATATGATCCAAACTATGTAAAGGCCAAAGTTGATTCTGTTCTGTTCAAAAGGTGACGTGGGAGAGGAAAGAAGAAGTGCATGACCTTACACTGCATCAGCTTTTCCCGGAGAAGAGATCCATTTCAGAAGAAACCACCCTTCTCCAAGGGGAGAGTAATGCTGGGACTGACATGGAAAAGGAAAAGGACAGCAGTGACTCAGAAGGATCCGATGAAGAGTGTGTGAGCCCTGACTCAAACCAAGCACAGGAGGAAGAGGATGTGACAGCCATTGAGCAGGTGGACACAGTGCTCGCCATGCTGACGTACAGAAATGGTTTGGTGTTTGATATGAAGACTCAACATGAAAATATGTGAAAGTTATACTGCCTCAAGGCAGATACTGTTATATTTGCATATACTGCAAATAAGTTTACAAATGTGTTGTTTCGTGCAGTAATGTCTTGTTGTTGTTGTTTTCCAGGATAAACATTTCAGCAAAAGAATCATGAAAATATATTTTTGAAAGCTGCTTTGTAACAGTGCATTTCTGTATTGGGCTTGGTACAATTAATCATCATGAACATACAAAACATTTGAAAGTTTGTGATGATCAGTGTTGATGTAATCAGTATGAGGTTAACACAAAGTTATTTTCACAGTAACAGTTTTATAAATTATTATCGAATTAAGACTGGACTGTTTGATTTAAAAGTAAATATCAGTCTCACATAGTCAGGACCTTGAATGAAACAAAATAACCTATAAAATCAGAATATCCTGTTTAACATAGAGAAACACTAAAATACTGCTACTGCATTATTTCTTTGCTTCAATAGCAGTCTAAATGAAACAAACAATTTAACTATATAATACATACTATCCGAAAAAATACATAAATGTAAAAATACTAGAGTGATTGTTGAGAATGAAAAGACAATGACATAGTTTTCATAAAAAACATCCAATGACCCTTTTGAAACTTGCTTTCAAAGTGAGAAACCAGACAAATAATTTAACAGAAAAATAATTTTTGGTCTTCTTCACTTTAATCTCTGTCTAATTGATTTGTAAGAAGTGAGAACAGCTGTTTTATTCTCTTTTTTAGTCTTGTCTTGTCATTATTAGTGTTTTACATGTGTCTTTATGGACATAATGTCTCTGGAGCTGAAGTAGCCTGTTTTTTAACAAAGGTACATTTCAGGAAGACATAAGAGGCAAATGGCTATGAAATGGAACTCACACTCAGACCTGCTGCAGTGGGTATTTTCTACCTCTTTCCGTCAGATACAGGCTGAGAAAGTTGAGCTCCTCAGCACTCCTCCATCCTGCATTTCACCGCATTTGTCTCTCCTACAGCACATCTATTAATGTTATCCTAAACTGTCAATACATAACGTACACAACAATTCAATTCATGAAGCCTATGGAAAAGTGTATATAATTATATTTCATTACATTATCAATCTAAGATTTATTCATTTTATTTTACTTCTACACTTGTGTAATGACGAGTACAAGTGTGGACGGGGCTTCGGCGCCCCCTCGTGGCCAGATGGCGGTACAGGTGACGGTGGCGCGGCTAACAACCGGTAGGCGGAGAGGTCACCGCCGCGTTCACTGGAGGACCTCCGACAAACAGCTGTTCACCATCCGCCACAGCAACAGACGATTTCCAGTTATTTTAAAAACGCCATGAACGGACCGGTCGTGCTGTTGGCCCCCTGTTAACGAAGCTGAAAATGCCCTATGCGTGCTGGTTTGTTCTAGAAGATGGCGGAGTCGGATGGTGGCGATTTTGCCTCGAAGCGTTCGCCGAGCAGGTGAGTTCGCCGGGCGGACGTTGCTGGACCTCCGCGGAGTTTGATACGGGCTCCCGGTGTCGGCCGCCTCCACGGCCTCGTAGCTACGACCGAATGGGCCGTGGTAGCTGTCGGGGGCACTCGTATTCAGGGAACACCGAGGCATTGCTCAGGCCTCCAGGCTATGGAAGTCCTCTACGTACTGTCACGGTTGCAAGGTTTAAATTGTTCCACATTTTTAACACATTGTCGGAAATATTAAGACAAATTACTGGGACTGTCTTACTTTTACTTAATGACCTACAGAAGCAACCGCCAGAACGTGTGAATATACTGTAGCCCATCAAAGTGACAGTAAACCTAAATGCTAATAGATTTCTTTCTTTTTCGGTTATCTCATATCTTCTGTCCTCAGTTCAAAATCAGGTCCGTCAAGTAAGTTGACATTATCTTTTCATCTATTGTTGGACAAAAGTTAAACGGGTTGAAATGATAACATGATGATTGTCACCAAAAAGTTACCCAATTAATTAATTCTGTATGTGACACATGGAAATGAGATTTAAACTGATTTTGGAAAAAATGGCATGTGCATATATTTTTAAAAAGAAGTTAGAAAAGTTGTTTGTTTTTTTTCAGGGTACAAAACAATCACCATTAATAGCATTTTATATACATAAGGACAGGATCTAGGCATACCACTCACCCAGACATTTCTTTGGGTATTTTTATTTATCCAGAGAAAACACTGATCAAAACTAACAGACCTTTTGGTTTAAGGATCAAGAGTGCTTTCAGTAATGAGTCTTGGCAGTAAATTCAATCTGCCAGCTGTCAAATTCAATAGATTTTTTTTGGTCTGGTTAATCAAAACAGGTCAGCAGAGTTGACACTAATGTAGAGGCTGTCACGGTCCAAGTCTACCACACATCTGATGTTGTTTCCTCCTCAGGTTTAATGGCTGTGTATATTCAAGTTGCTAGGAACTCCTGTGAGTTTTAACCTTCAATGCAACTCAGACATTTTCATTATCTTGTGTAATAATAATTTCCTTCACCATTTTTTGTACCAAAAAGTGGTATTTTGTGATGTTATTTGTGTGAACCTAAAAGTGTTCAAGTAGATGTATACCTTAGGTTTTAGAATAACTGTGTGCGTGTTGAGTGTTTAGACACTATGTCTGTAATACAAAAGCTCTGTACGCTGCTAAATGCGCTTCTCCCTGGCTGAGTAATAAATTCAATTACATTTCCATCACACACTAGCATTTGACGCGTTTCCACATTAGTGGCCTACAGAGCACATTTCATCAGCAGATAATGACTTTTAAATGTAATTGAAAAATATTTTGAGTCCAGGCTGGAGAATATTTGCACTTTTTATTTGAAAAAGTTGAACTATGTGTCGAGTCACTGATTTTGACGAGGCCTTTTTCTCTTTTCAGTATGGCTAACAAAAACAGCACCCTGCGCTGTACTTTCTCAGCCCCGAGCCACAGTGCCACGCTCCTCCAGGGCTTGTCGGTTTTGCGGGCTCAGGGTCAACTGCTCGACGTTGTGCTGGCCGTCAACGAGGAGCGTTTTCAGGTCCATAAAGCTGTACTGGCCGCCTGTAGTGATTATTTCAGGTTAGTCTGCACTTTACATGTGTTATGCAATGGATACATAAAACATTTGCTCATTTCTACATCTCGCAAAGATCTAAACTCGAGACAGCTACTAGCACTACTATAGTTTAATCGTCAAGAAGAAATAATGCCACTTCTACATCCATTCATGACTTTATAAGAGCTGGAAATGTAACACAACTTAAAGATCAGGCGAGCTGGCTCCGTGGTCGGCATGAAGCTGGACTCTCTGGTGACGGTGGCAGAGGCGAGGACAGTGAACAAACTGATGGACATCATGGCCGACAGCAGCCACCCTCTGCACACCGTCATCAGCAGCCAGAGGAGCCTGTTCAGTGACAGACTGCTGCTTCCCAAGTGCCGGACCAATAGACTTAAGAACTCTTTTGTCCCCCACGCCATCAAACTGTACAACGCCTCACTGGGGGCGAGGAGGTGACACAGGACAGGGGGAAGAGAGATCACATACACATACACTGTACTTAATCTGTATTTTCTGTATTTTTTGTATTTTTATTTATTTATTTGTATATTTTTGCTTTAACTGATTCTAACTTGACACTGTAAGCTGCTGGTAAACTTAAACTTAATTTCCTGAGGGAGTCTTCCCAAGGGATCAATAAAGTACTGTCTAAGTCTAAGTCTAAGTCTAAGAAAGCTTCTATGCTCTTGTGTTTCAGAGCTATGTTTACTGGAGGCATGAGGGAGTCAAACCAAGATAGCATTGAGCTGAAGGGTTTGTCCGCCCGAGGGCTGAAACACATCATCGACTTTGCCTACAGCTCAGAGGTCACTCTGGACCTGGACTGCGTTCAAGATGTTCTAGGGGCCGCTGTTTTTCTCCAGATGGTTCCCGTCATTGAGCTCTGTGAGGAGTTCCTTAAGTCAGCAATGAGCGTCGAGACCTGCCTGCACATTGGTCAGATGGCGACCACTTTTAGCTTGTCCTCCCTCAAAGAGTCCGTGGATGCCTTCACTTTCCGCCACTTCCTCCAGATTGCCGAGGAGGAGGACTTTCTGCACATTCCCATGGAGCGCCTCATCTTCTTCCTGCAGAGCAACAAACTGAAGAATTGCAGTGAGATCGATCTCTTCCACGCCGCCATCAGGTGGCTCCGATACGACCAGTCGCGCCGGGCTCGGGCTAGCAGTGTCCTCGGTCACATACGATTCCCGCTCATGCGCTCCTCAGAGTTGGTGGACAGCGTCCAGACGGTGGATATCATGGTGGAGGACGTGCTGTGCCGGCAGTTTCTCCTTGAGGCCTTCAATTATCAGATCCTTCCCTTCCGACAGCACGAAATGCAGTCCGCGCGGACTCTCATCCGCTCCGATGTTGTGTCACTCATCACCTTTGGCGGGACTCCATACACCGACAACGACCGCACGGTGAGCTCCAAGGTGCTTTACCTCCCCGATGCTGCCTCGCGCCAGTTCAAAGAGCTAACCGAGATGGAGATGGGCTGCAGCCACGCTTGCGTGGCCGTGCTGGACAACTTTGTGTATGTTGTGGGCGGGCAGCACCTGCAGTACCGCAGCGGGGAGGGGGCGATCGACAGCTGCTTCCGCTATGATCCCCATCTGAACCAGTGGCTGCGCATCCAGTCCATGCAGGAGGCCCGGATCCAGTTTCAGCTCAATGTCCTACAGGGAAGGCTTTACGCAACGGGCGGTCGCAATCGGTCGGGCAGTCTGTCTTCTGTCGAGTGCTACTGCCCCAAGAAGAACGAGTGGTCTTCAGTGGAGCAGCTGAAGCGCAGGATTTGGGGACACGCGGGAACTCCCTGTGGAGACAGACTGTACATCTCCGGGGGTTACGGAGTCTCGGTGGACGACAAGAAAACCCTCCACTGCTACGATCCGGCGTCGGACCAGTGGGACTTCAAAGCCCCCATGAATGAGCCCAGGGTGCTTCACGCCATGATCAGCAGCCGGGATCGTGTTTACGCGCTCGGCGGTCGCATGGACCACGTGGATCGCTGCTTCGACGTGCTGGCAGTCGAGTATTACATTCCAGAGAATGACCAATGGACCACCGTCAGTCCCATGAGAGCAGGGCAGTCTGAGGCGGGCTGCTGCCTGCTGGATGGGAAACTGTACATCGTAGGGGGTTACAACTGGCACCTGAACAACGTCACAAGCATCGTTCAGGTGTACAACACTGTGACAGATGAGTGGGAAAGGGATTTGCACTTCCCAGAATCCTTTGCTGGCATCGCTTGCACTCCAATTATACTTCCACAAAATACCACACAACGCTAAGCACCTGACCTTTGGCTGTGAAGATTTAGTTTCACACGCTCACTCTGCTGTCCTCTGCGTCCTCTCAAGGTGTGCACATCATTTATGAGTGTGTCAGGAGAAAGACCTGAAAAGCTACAGGCCACAATACTCTGAAATGTGTATTATTCAACCTCTTTTGGGAAACACGAATTTAATTCAAAGGGTTAACACTCATTAATACTTTTTAAATGATCTTTCTTGGGGTCTTTAGTTTTGATCATTTTAAATAAAAAATGTGAATGCTTTGATCTATTTAACAGGAAAAGCCTCAAACAAGATGGTGATCAGTGATTTCACCCCTCAGTATATAATGAATGAGATCTAATAATCATTGCACAGTTGTATGATCATGGGTAAATGAAATGGACATGTAGTATTTTGGAATTTTCTTATTAAGTAGCAAAACCTAATTTATAGCACTTTCTAAATATTCCACTAACCAATCAAGGGCATATGTTACATATGGCACAAATAGATTTTTATACTATCATTAATCAGTGTCTGTTATTTGTTTTGTTGACATATTGATTGTAAAGTTGTGATTTAGTTTTTTGTTTTTTTTGTCTCTTCAGGCAATTTATGATTAAACTTGACCTTACTCTTTGTGGATGTTACAACTGTTCAACAAACTGCATATCAGAACTTATGGAGGATTGCACAAAAATGAGTAATGGGTGTTACAGTTTTGATCAGTAATTGTGTTTTAAATAAAAAAAATCCTATGATTCCTGGGTTGAAAGTCCTAAAAGCAAGTTTTTTTTAAAAGTGTATTTTTCTCAATCAACAAAATATTGTAGACCTCTTATGGCAGCTACACAAATGACTGATGTATGTGTCAATGTCAGTGTGTTTTTGTCATGGGTAAAGCATTGTTTTGTGCACCAAACAAGATCAACATGAAATTTTCCAGATGGTCTTTGGATCTCAGAGTGAAAAAAAAGCTTTGCTTTAGTGTTCACAAATTACTACTTATGGACTGAAACCGACGTCATGGCTAATTTCCTTTTTTTTTTGCAGTTGCTTTTCTTTTTAAAGCCTTGTCTATCAGTTATATAATGCAAAAAAAATCATAGAAATGAAGGACTTGTTGTGTTTTCCTTTTGAGCATGGCTACGCACAGGATGGTGAGGAGAGTCCTCCATTTAACTGCCTCCCGGTGTTTAGTCCTACCTGTTAAAGCACAGTATATTGTAAAAGTGCAATATGAGGAAAACTACTTAAGTTAAAAGGGGAATGTACGCATTAGTGTCGCTTTATGTGTCAATTAAAGTGTTTCATGTTTTAAAAAGCACATATGTTTTTATTTTGGTTGAATAATATAATTGTATGATCTGAGCCCACTGAAGCAAAGCCTTGCTTTTAAAAGGTAATGATGCATCCACACCCTCCCTTATACGCTTACAGGGAAATATCCTATTATTTTCTTAACCCGCCTAGTCCTATTCAGGGTTGCAAGAAAAATCAATATGTAACTTTTAACTGACACTGAATAGATCTCTTTAATTTAGCGTTTTGAAACGTATTACTTTTTAAATAATATTTTAACATGTTAATACTAAATTTGTCAATACCATTTGTTGCAAATCCACACATTGTGGTTTTATGGTACTAGCAAAATTTTTTATGTTGTGTTTACATCTTTATGCTCATAGAGGTATATATAACAGTACACTTTGTCACTGTTAATAAATCATTGCTTCCTCTTTAGCAGGAACCTCTTAAACACAGTGGCTGTGGTGACTCATGAGACTTTACAGTAACATCCCAGCAGGATTCATTTGAACCTTGTCTATTTATTCCTCCAGAATGTAAAGATTGGAGTTTTTTTTATTATGCTAGTGTATCAAAAAAGGGTATTAGAATTATAATTTGGATCGCTGACTGGGTGAAGGTGGCTTGCCTTTTATCAGTTCAAACCTTTTTTTTTGTTTTTGTACAACTTGAACACGCACTTGGTTTTATGCATACCCATAAGTCAGCATTCGTTGGCACAAATAAAATAGATCTTTTACTATTTCAAACCTGTAGTTCCTTAATAAAACATAGAACAGGACAGTTGTTACTGGGTGGTTCAGTGAAAGTGATTATTAAATGTCTAAGAGTATATTTTTCATATTACATACTTTGTTCTCTTGACCAGGGTCAAATGAATTTCTCAAACTGCATTCTAAAAAATGTACAAGCATTTGATGCAACCGACATAAAACTAATAATAAATCATAATATTATTTAGGAATGCATCACGAAAAAAGTGTCATCTCATCCATCCAGCTGTTTGGTTTTGGTAAGTTTTGGCGAGTTGTTGATTAAATTCTGGTTGTTATGAATTTTCATCCTTGTTAATTCATGTTACTATTCATAGCAATCATCTAGGGCACACTAGTCCCCCTGTGGAGATCTTATTTTTAGCCGAAACGCACCCTGCCTCAAACTCTGGCAACAGCTGAAGCAGAAAGCAACAACATCAATAGACACGTCAGCTGTGCGTCATGACGACAGCAGCAGGCCTTGGCGCGGTGCGTAGCGTAACATTCCATTGAGAAGAAGAGGGAAAGATGGCGTCCTCTAATAATCCCCGCAAATTTAGCGAAAAAATCGCTTTGCATAATCAGAAACAGGCTGAAGAGACAGCTGCGTTTGAAGAAGTGATGAAAGACCTGAACATCACCAGAGCCGCACGGGTAAGACCTCCACCCCATGGGTGTTGACAGTTTGTTGCACCGCTGTGTGGCAGTTAATGAACACTGCGGAGATCAAATTGAACGATGGGTCGCGAAATGGTTTAAGTTCATACTGACGTCCTCGGACTCAACAGCGCAGCATCACCATCTGATGTTACTGTGGTGGCCGAAGCATGCGGGCGCTTTTTCTGACGCGACGTGCGCGTGCAGCGTTTATTAGCTCGGCTAGCTTGCTGGTGGAGCGGATAATGTTGTGCACCTGCTCTCGGTCTGCGGCTGGTTTGAGCAGCCACCGCGCACACTTGGTCCGCTAACGGACGTGGAAAGAACACTGCTCGTTTGGTGAGTTGGCAGCTGGAAAAGCAAAATTGGAGCAGAACTGAGGGGGGATCTCTAAGAGGACTAAGCCAGCCTAAGCTAGCCAATCAGGTGTTAACCATCCTCACCAGCTGTGGGTTTCCCCCCGCCCCCGGTCAACTATCCACTATTTACTTTGAGTGGAACTACCTCCGTGGCACATTTACTGATAATCTAAGCACGATAAAGTAAATACAGGTACAATTTCCTACGTTCATAGTCTGCATTGTTGATATAATAAAAGTTTAGATTTTAGAACCGAGTTCGAAGGCTTGGTCGTAAGTGACTGCTTAATTGAATTGTCCATCTACACTTCCGTCATGGGGAAATAGCTGATATAACTTAATATTATTAAGATATTTTTATATAATACATGTTTAATTGGAGGATGTGGTTCTTTTACTTGTTTGATATTAGGTCGCACAATATTTGAGGTTGTCTTACTGAATAAAGAGTTGTACAATAGCATGACTTCAGTGTGTCGTTAAAAAATCATAAAAATTATTCAAGTTTGTGTCATTAGGAAAATACTATTTAGACCTTTTTAAAAATTTTTTTTGATTAAATCATCCTCTCTTGAACCGTAGCATGATTATTGCTATTGCCTGTATTCCAGAGCCATTGCACAGAATGGCTTAGAAAAGAGGTGACTGCAGGCAGAGGATAAGTCTACTGTCTCTATCACTGAGGGATGTCCAGTACGAGCACAGGCACTTCTCTTCAAATTTCCTTGCCCCAAGTTGTAGTGTAAAATGACAGTTAAAACTAACAGGAAGCTCCATCACCATGCTTATTAGATTGATATTTTGGCTCACCTCTCTGGTCAGTTGTTTCTTTTTCCAATCAAATTCTTCTTTTTTTTTCTCCCCCCCGATTCTCTCATGTTTTTTCTAATCCCAGTCGGAGCCAATATGTCACATACTTAATAAACAACATCTAGTGTAAATTGTCAAAGCTAGTACGAAGTGTTAACATCAGTAAGTCTCTCTTATACATAATCTTTGGGGATGAGAACTGTGAAAACTTTTGTTTGCATTGTGCTGCCAAACTGTTGTAACATGACTGTAATTGATTTACGTCTCTGGCCATGGAACATCCTGATATGTGAGTATAGTACTCTGTAATGTTGATGCTAAATACATCTCTCTTGCACAATGGTTAAGTGCACTCAGATATGGATTTAAAAGAAAAAAAACGGTTTTCTCTTTCTATGCGTCCTTATAAAAAATAATCAAATCCCTTTGGTGCCAGGAGTGTAAAACTCAACCAAAAAAACATTTTCGCAGGATAGAAGTGTTGATTTTTGTGTGGTTATTGTCCAAACTACTGCAAGGGACCACCCAAAGTCACACAATTTGATTAAGCATTCAAGAGTTACAATGGTTTATATTACATATTTTGGTCAAGAATCTGTGATTTTTCCTTAATGTAGACTTTGAAACATGTTTAAACATGTTACAATTATAGCAAAATTTGGAGAAACTCCAGCATAACAACAGAACCATGCTGCATATTGGGAGTTTTTTTCTTTTCTTGGAAAGTGTTTTATCAATTGCAATCATTGGCAGTATAATATCTGGTGATCAATAAATCAATGACAAAACTAACCGATGAAATATGTTGACAACTGTTGATCCGATTGCAGGAAATTATGTGCGCCTACTTAAGTGACTGCTTAAGCTTTACTCTTATGCAGAAAGGTGGAAAAAAACACTCAGTTTAATGGTCTTTGCTTGATTTCTTTTGTGTTCCATCCATCACATTCCCATTGATCATCATTTAGCTGACTGCATTTATGTTGGAGTACGATGGCATTGCAGTGTTTATAATAAAATACATGACTTTTGTAACTGATTGTTGTGTTTAGACATTTGGTAAATGTAATGGCTCGGTGCTCCATGCGAAGTATGACTGTAACTACACAAGATGTCAGTCAGGTGTCATTCTCATCAGCTGGTTAGATTTTATTTGTTGTCTTATTTTTGTATTCATGTTGTCTGCCTCTCCATTACTCGTTTTTCGAAAAGCTACATTTGCCTGTTCAAATCATGTTTCATCTCACAAGTAATGGAATAATAAATATTGCATATCACCACTATAGATTTGCATGGATCATTCATATTTCCTTTCTTTACCCTTTTTTTTCTTCTTATGTGAATCGAATCAATCATTCACTCATGCTTTCATGCAATTTTATTTTGCACAGTTGCAGTTACAGAAGACCCAGTATTTGCAACTAGGGCAGAATCGTGGACAGTACTATGGAGGCTCACTGCCCAATGTCAATCAGATTGGAAATGGCAACATTGACCTGCCTTTTCAGGTGAGCCCTTAGCCTCTCTCGGATGGTGATTTGATGATTTGTAATAGATCAGTGTACCCATGTCAGCTGTTGGCGAATTTTGGAGAGACTTAGGTTGCAGTTGTCTGAAGTATTGGTGAAAAATTGGTTCCAAACAGACAGTCGCTTATAAACCTCTTTCAGAGAGTCTATTAAGTTTTCCTGTAGCTGTGACATCAGAAAAATGTTTAGAAATAACCTGCTGGTCAAAGCGGCTTTCCAACAGGTCTTAGTCTGCCTTTGGAGCGAAAGGAGAGGAGGTGTTTTAGCTTTGCAATCTGGTTCCAAAATTTCTAAACTACACCATTGCTTTTCATGGCTTTTCATCTTTAAGTACATTTGCCAACTCAAGCATCAGAACGGGGGTTCACCGTGGCTTGACTCATTTTGAAAAGAGGACATTTTACCTATGTTTCCTTAAAACAAAGCTGTTCTCCACAAGTGTCTTTTTCTGGCCTCATTCACGCGATGTGTTCACTGTAGAACTCTGTGCTGGACACCAGTCGAACGACAAGGCACCACGGCCTGGTGGAGCGCGTCTACCGCGACCGCAACCGCATCACATCCCCTCACCGCCGCCCTCTGTCTGTTGACAAACACGGTCGCCAGATATCCTTTCTGTTCAAGCGTGTGGTGGTCAGGATGTTTTCCTGCTTCGAGTCTGCTGCATCCAAGTATTTTTAGACTAAATGCTTGCCGTGAAGGGGCTGAGCTCACCAGGGGCAATCATTTACACATAGCCGAGTATTTGTTGTTTATCAGTTATCAGGGTTTTCCATCTCTTATTTCTATCTAATTTTAATCTGCCAACCTTATTACCCTTAACTAGGCTCACATCGACAGCTGTCCGTACAGCTCGGTTTACCTCTCCCCGCCACCAGACACTAGCTGGAGAAGGTAAGCCACCTCCATTTGTTACCTTGCCAAGATTACAAGGTTGTTGCAAACAGCCAGAAAAGCATCACTCTCAAAAAAAACAAAAGCAAAAAAAATTGCATGTGTTCGGGTAAAACCAGCAAACCACAGAACATCCTGGACAGCTTGATGGCAAAGTTGCATTCGGCGTCAGAAGTTGGATCCTTGAGGGATAGGCAGTGGAGCTGGCACTCTGCCACTGCTTGGCTACGGCAGGGCTTTTGCTGACATCTCATCTTTCCAATACAGAACAAATTCCGACTCTGCCTTACACCAGAGCGCCATGAATCCGAAGCCTCAGGAGGTGTATTCAGGCGGATCACAGGAGCTGCAGCCTAAACGAGGTGAAGGAGTGCTGAGTTACAAACACAGAGCTGCCTTTTACTTATTAATGCCCCTTGTGCTAATCTAAGCAGCACGTGTCCAGAGGCATGAAAGGGTTGATGTCTCACAGCGGTAGATCTAGATCTTTGCTAAAATATTTATGGAGTAAATAGATACCTTATCCAGAGCAGAGCCTCAACATGTCGGTAGACTACACAGCACAACACAACATCTCTGAATGAAACTGACTTGGGATGACCTGAAGGGCACAATCTGTAATTTACTGGTTATCCATTGATTTTGCCTTTTTTGATGTGTAAGGCTTATATATAGTTATACTTAAATTAGCTGCCATCCATTCTCTCTGTCACCATGCTATTTTTAGACTTAAGAATCTAGTGCATGGCAGCACTGTGTCTGCATGACTTGCTTTAGATATTGATGAGTCATTTGTTAAAATATTAGCTGTATTAATGAAAGTAACTGTTGTGTTTCCCTAATTAGTGCTGCTGCTAACAGTACCTGGAACGGAGAACTCAGAGTCGGATGCAGACAAGGATGCACAAAAACAGTTGTGGAATGACAAGAAGGTATTTACGGGACAGTAATCTGCTACAAATAGGCTACACTAATGATGCACAATTTGCAGCTCACGTTTACATTTTGTTTTTAGGATGACACATCAAAACCGAACACATGCGATGTCCCAGGAATCAAGTGAGTGAATTATTTAAGATTAAACAGGACAGGAGAAGAGTACCCTAAAAAGCTACAATGTTGGAGTGTGTTGAGGGATGCTGTTGTGTGCTAAGATGGATGAATATCCCGGCAGAACCTATTTTTGAAAAAGGATTAAATGATTTATGTTTTTTTTTAAGTTTTTGAAAGCCCTCCCTTGTTGTGTTAAGTATCACTGCGTTGATGCCTGATTAATGTTTGGCTAAATCTTTGCATTACTTGATCCTTAAAAGTTTGTTCATGTTTTTCATGAATATTTGTTAGCATTTTTATTCAGAATAACTTCAAATTTTGCAAAGATTAATTTATTCTCTCTTTCAAATATTTTATTTTTAAGTTGAATTGGGTTTATGAATTTCACTTATAATCTTAACAGGGAAGCAGCACTGACATGTGGATGAAATTAAAGCCACCCCTGAGAGGATTTGAGATGCCTGATTTATTTAACTGTTTCCATTGTTTTTAATGTCCTGTGTTCTTTATTAACTACAAGAAATCAAATCAGTAACACAAAGAATCATCTTTGACCAAGTTCAAGTATTTGTGCATTTCCTGAAAATACACAGATGTGGATTATTAGGGATAATTGCTTGGTCTTTTTCTATAATTGATGTGTTGTATTTTCATGTTTATGTATTTGTTTGTTTGTTTTTTAGTATATTTCCATCACCAGACCAGGAACTCAACCCGCCTGTGCTCCCAGCGGCCCACAATACCGGCGGTTCGCTGCCTGATTTAACTAATATCCAGTTCCCTCCTCCGCTGTCCACTCCACTGGACCCTGAGGACACCGTGTCCTTTCCCTCTCTGAGCTCAGCCAACAGCACGAGCAGCCTGACCACCAACCTCACCCATTTGGGCATCAGTGCTGCCAGCCACGGTGAGATCAGCTTTTTCATGTTCAGTAGGTGGAGGAAGCCCAGCAAAGGGAAATCATGCGCTATTCTTTCAGCTCTGGATTTTTGCCAGTAACGTTCCATTCAGCAGAGTCATTGTTGATCCTAGCAGGGAATTCCAACAGATTTCTCTGTAAAAAGCACGGAATCACCAAAACATTGAAAATGAGTAATGTTTGTTTCTGACTCAAAGCTCTAAATGTCTGCCAACGGTGTCCTAAAAGTCATAGAGACAGGGCAGTTGATTACACACCCATCACCTCCTCTAGTGTGAGCACATGCAGTGTTGGCATGTGTGTATCCATGAGTCTGGATCAGCAGGCTGCTGGCGGGCCTTCTAGCGTTTCCGATTGCTCAGCCTTTCTGAGCTGAATAAGTTCAGTCCTACAACACCAATTACTCACTGCCACTCACATATCTTACTGACCGGATCTGATCCTCTACTGTAAGCTGACCAAATGTCTGTTCATTTGTTGCTACATTCCCAGTCTGCCTACTACTGAAGACTCCAAAGTTACAGTCTACTGCATGAAATAGCCAGGATGCAGGGCAGAGCAAGCCTTGCTGTGTGTCCATCAGTTGTAATTTAGTTGTGAAAAGCTTGCTCTGGTAGTCTGGTAGCTATGACTTTGTCATTTAAACAAGTCTGCACGTCTCAGTTTAGTCTGACGCAAAGAACGAAACCATTTATGTCTTCGTCCGTTTTCCTCCTCAGGCATCCCCACCTCCTCTCAGTCTACCATGACTGTAACAGCACAGCGCCGGCAGCCACCCGTGGTGCCGCTCACCCTCACCTCTGACCTCCACCTCCAGCAGTCCCCACAGCAGCTCTCACCCACTCTCTCCTCATCCATAAACATGACACAGGTGAGGCTCTATTGGATCACCTTAAAGGGGCCTGGCAGCCTCTTTTCCCATGGCCATTCATTACAGCCAAGCTGATGAGCCAATGCTTCTGCATTGGCAAGTTTTCTGATGTTGATAGTTGTGTCAATCTTTCTGCAGGCTCTGCCAGCTGAATCTCTAACCCTGGAACAACAGCTTTCTCAGTACCCTTTGTTCAATCAGCTGACCGCTCAGGCCCAGGCTCAGCTCCTCAGTGACCTCCAGAAGCACCAGGCCCTCCCTCAAGGCATCCAGCTCATCACTTTGCCAACTCCGACCTCGTCTGGTCCAGCGACGGCAAGCAGCCCCTCCCCAGACAGCCAGACCACGGCCAGCATGAGCATCGGCTCGGTACGAAACGGTCACTTCTCATTTGCAGTGGAAGCAGAGTTATTAGCTTGATAAAATGACTGGAACCATTTTGCTTATGATTTATTTTCAACTTTGTTCTGAAAATCTACACAGCAGTTCATTCCTATACCTCTTTTTTGCGGCTTTCAAGGCAGAAATTTTGTCAGCAGTTATCGTATTTTACACTACTCTGGCCCATTAAAACAAATATTTTTCTCAGGTGGTTTAGTGATTATACACAGGTAATGATTCTGTATAACACGGCATCCATTTTACCATTAAAATGAACTACTAACATTTTGCTTTCATAGACGCAAACCTAGCAAACACAAGGTTTTCCCACTACCAGTAGAGACGGTTGGGAGTTTAATTTCCCTCACCATTCGGTACAAAATGATCCTCCAAAATCTGTGTGTGACAGGCATGAAGCTTAGTGCTAGCTAACCCTCTTCCCTCCAACAGTATCGCAATCAGACTGGCTCACCAGCCACTCAGTCTCCAACCTCCCCAGTCTCCAATCAAGGCTTCTCCCCCGGAGGCTCGCCTCAAGTAAGGGCCCACCCACCGAGCTAGCCGCTGTCTGGGGAAGGGCTTTGCTTCTAGGGGAAGGCTAATTGTAGTTAGTCAGGCTGCTTTTCATTCTCTGTACCAGCAGTTAACCACTCATGGTGCCAGCAGCTGCATAACTCATCTCTTCATCACCGCTGTCACTCTTCACTGTGTGCATGACAACAATGCTGATGGTTTGTTGATGGAGGCCCTGACAATCTGTTGGTTTAAAAAGTGAACTGAAGATCACACATGCCGAATTCAGTGTAGTTACCACCACACCATAAATTAAATATGTTACCATACAGGTTGTTTAAGAGTCCTCCCGAAAAAAGTGTCCTTTTGCCTTTTATAAGATCTAATTAATTTGTAAGACAGACACACAAATATTTGAATGATACAATGTTTTTTTGTTTTTGTATGCTTTTTACTGAGAATCTTAAAACCTTGATTCCTATATTAATGCCAGAAAAGAAGGAAAACTCTCAGCGTTACAGCCTTTTTGATGAAGACAAGGTGTGCAGGGGTGGACATCAGTGTTCTGTGTTAAAATCCGTGTCCATTCTTTCTTTCTTTTACAAAACAGTATAAAAGGTAATGTTTCGAGATCTGGTTACATAAAACTGGTCATGGCCTCTTGGGTCTGAGGATTTATTTTAGATAAGAGTAAAAATCCCAGGAAAGCACTTTGAGCCAAACACAGAGCTAGACTTTAATAGATTTGCTACCTTTTCTTAGAAATGGTTAAACAGGGACTCCATCACCTAATAATAGCCATTCACACAGTGTTAACTTTGTGTTCAGTGGTGCTTTTCTCATTGCAAGAATATTATGAAGGGGAATTCCAGTGCTTATCACTCATGGGTGTTATTGTGATCCTATTGTCAGTCTAACCTTCTATGAGTCATGATAAATTTTGATTCACTACATCTGTCAACATTTTGTGCTGTAGAGTTTCTATTCATCACAATTGTGGTGAATGTCAACATGATCTTAAAATATCAGAATAACACCCAGGTAAAACTATTCAGGTTTCCCTTTAATTAGCATTTTCACCATGAACAGGGCTGTCCTGGTCCACTGTCGTCTTCCCTGCAACTCTACCTCTTATGTTCTCGTACTTTTTGCCATGTGTTTTTTTTTTTTTTGTTATTTCTGTATTTTTTGTAGTGTGTATTTTAAATCGGAATTCTTAATCTCTCCGTCTAATTTCTTGTTTTGGTTTTGAACTATGACAGCCCTAGTCATGAATTGTGTGCTTTTACCCACTGCTCAATCAGACAGTTGTGTGACTTAATGTTCTGCTTGAGTTATTTGTTACTCCGTCACTGAGATGTTTGCTTGTGGACAAGGATAAACGCCCACTCTGGGTACGCTTTTAGCGTATATAGCCTCTTTCTCGTCTCTTGTTCTGAAATATGTTGCATATTTCTCGTCCTCCAGCACATCCCTGCGGTGGGCAGTATATTCGGTGACTCCTTTTATGATCAGCAGCTGGCATCGAGGCAGACCAATGCTCTGTCTCACCAGGTAAGCGAGTTCACAAACAATAACCAGCAAGAGCCTCAGGAATTTCCGTCTCGCTTTAGTGCTCAAACACTATGTAACACTCCTGTGCTTTCAGCTCGAGCAGTTCAACATGATTGAGAGTCCCATTAGCTCCTCCAGCCTTTTCAACCAGTGTTCCACCCTCAACTACACGCAGGCAGCCATGATGGGCCTCACTGGAAGCAGCCTGCAGGACCCGCAGCACCTCAGTTACAGTAACCATAGCAACATCCCCAACATCATCCTTACAGGTACTCTTGCTGCATCTGGGGTGGTCTTCAGCACAGCTGGGAGGCAAACATTCAACTTGTGTCGTGCTCAGCTGCACCGTGTGGGGTGTGGTTGTTATTTTATATATGTATTGTTATTATTATGGATACGCATTGGTATTTTGCCTATTTTGTCATCATTGCTTGTTAAACATGCAGAAGTTCTTCCTCAGGTTTAGCTTTAGGAATGCTCTCACGCGGTGCCAAAGCCGCCTGTGCCTCACGCGTCACCTTTCTCAGTCACAGGTGAGTCTCCGCCAAGCCTCTCCAAAGAGCTGACCAACTCTCTGGCAGGTGTGGGTGACGTCAGCTTCGACGCAGACTCGAATTTTCCTTTGGATGAGTTGAAGATTGACCCGCTCACCCTGGACGGTCTTCACATGCTCAATGACCCAGACATGGTGCTCACCGACCCCGCCACCGAGGACACGTTCAGGATGGACAGGCTGTAACCTAACGTGACCTACTTACTGAGCAAAGAGGGGGAAAAAAGCAAACTGTCTTAGGAAGAGAAATAAAGGGCAGGATGAAACCCCTCCCTCGTTGCATGGCCGCCCAGCTGTCCGACCTTGCCCGTGACTTCATGAAGCCCCTTGAAACGATGCACCACCAAAAGACAACGGGGGAAAAAGAGATCCAGTGACTCATCAGGGAATGGGCAGCTGTCGTTTGGAATGAGACTGGTTGCTCAGCGCTTTCGCTAGCCTGCTGTGTTTACAGTGTACATTACATGCCACTTATATTCAACAAACGCACATTTGAGTTTTTTTCTTTTCATATCCACGTGTTCTTTAGTTTCTTTGCTCAAAGCAGGAAGCTGCTTAGGTATAATGTACCTATTTGATAAAAAAAAAGGAAAAGAAAAGGCCCATTTTTTTTCATCACCCAAGTTCACCCAAATAACAGCTTTCTACTTCACACTCAAAGCTTTATTTTTAACAACCAAATGTTATTTTCATCTTTTACTATATGTTTTTATTTTTTTGTGTGTTTATACATTTTATTTATTTAGTAAGAGATTTTATATTCCATTTCATGGATTTGATGCCTAATTGTTGTTTGTAGGCATAGTGTAAAATTGCACTGAAGTAATTTGGGTCTATTATTTATTGATTACTAACATATTTATATCTGTATTTGTTAAGCTACTTGGTTAATGAAGGAGTGTAAAACCTCCCCATAGTTGCTCTTTGGTGTTAGATGTGCCATTTTCTGACATTGATGTGCTGTAGCCCAACAGTCAAATCCAAATATTAGTTTTTAACACTAATTCAGAAAAAGCTACACAATTAACATTTTCTGAGAAAATGATCAGGTATTTCTATTCAACCAGAACGCAAGTAAAATGCAACAAAATTAAGTTAAAAGCCAATAGACTTATCTATATATATATATGTATGTA
>JABUIW010000023.1:4915463-4980921 GCA_013363375.1 Menidia beryllina
TACTTTGGTAATTTATTGTATCCCGTTCTCGTACTTGACGGGAGCCTTTGGTCAGTGATATTTGTGGTTATGTTGTGTAAGGTTTGACCAATCAATGTACTGTATTTTGTAGCGGTACTCTTTTTAGCCAAATTGTTGTTGTTTTTAAGTGGGACAAAAAAACAAACAAGAAAACTACTTAAGGAGGCTTTAAAAGTGTGTTAAAAAAAAGAGTGCAATTATGGGGAGGATTTAGCTCCTTAACAGGGAATCTCTCACAAAAACGCAAATCACCCTTGACGCATCGGTTATAAATCACAGATTGATGGAAGGGACAGTATTGTTGCCTCGAGCTTTTTCTTTTATGAAGCTGCAGCATTGAAATATTTTGTTGCTGTGTATGAAAAAAGATCTATTCTATTGATTGTCTATATCCTGAATTAGGATACGCTGCATAAAGACAAGCTAAAGATTTTTAAATAAGTATACAAGAGTTGTATTTGCATTCAGTCTTGGAGGCAACATAGATGGCCATAAAAGCAATCTGGGAATTATTCTACTCTGTAGCCTGAAACAGTTTACACCCCGTTGTCTCTCTTGAATGCCAAAATAACTTCAGAACTGGCATAATTGACAGAAGCCTCGCATGCAGTGCCAAAACGTCTGCCTCAGCCTTTTGTCAGAGTTTCCCTGAGAGGCTTGTGTAGGTGTGTGGGATCATTATTAGCATATTGCAATGTTTGTGTGCACAAATGCTCATATTTTTACTTAACTAAAGCGCTGATGGGAAGACTGTCCAACCCCCATCCCACTTCTCCTCAAAGGAATCCCATTTGGTTTACCTCTGCTTTTGGACAGCTTGGTTCAGTGTTCACTGGCTTCTGTAAAGCTCCGTCAGTGGTTTTATTTGCCTTTAACACACGTGATTCCTATGCAAATATAACTACTAAAAAAATCTATTGTTAAAAAAAAAAAGACACTTAAAGAAAAAATCCAACTCTCCCTGAGCTCTGCAGAAACAGACCATCACATCAGAGGTGTGTGGCCGGCTCAAGACTCTTTCGATCATACAAAAGTCATACGGGTGGAGACACTTTCTCCACCTTTGCCAGTGTTACAGAGCCCTGAGACGATGGAACTTTGTTATGTCTTACTTTTCAAAGGGCTCCATGAATCGTGTCGCATCTTGGGCAGATATCAGCAGGGCGATCTTTTGTAGAGAATCTGAACCAGATGGATTATGAGTGTCGGAATTGAAAGGAGTGATGTGGTGGCGATATGACAATCAGCGAGTGAAATCGTGCTCTGATTTATTGATGAAATACGGAAGCATAAATCCCTGTTTCCTCTGATCTTTAAGCTCTTCAGTTCATTTGATAATTCGACTGTTTAACATAGGAGCGAACCGGCTGCTTTCGATGGACACCTTTTCTGCATCTCCCTAAGGGAATACAGTTCAGAGCCTGGCTCCTAGATTTGACGTTTTAGATCAGTCATTCACTCGCCACCTAAAACGAAACAAACAAAAAAAAAAAGGGAAGCTCGGTATTCAAAGACTTTTCCTGAACCAGATGTTTTCGGTCAATGATGGATTTTTCCTTTAAGTCTCTGAATTAAATGTCTACATATTCCATGTTTCCAAAGTGTGGCGTACCGAAAAGAAAAAAAAGTTAGCATTGCTGTCAGACTTCACTGTTGCTGCCAATAATGCCAGTGATCGGAGCTTTCCTGTCATCAGCTGTCTCTCGTTCTGCTGAAGCCCAGCCAGTCACCCTGACTCTGTACATACTATATGAAACAAAATGCATGACAAAACTGACAGTCTGAACCTCTAAATGAAGGCCTTGTTTTGCTCTTCAGGTTTGATTTGTGTAAAGTGACACTATCAAAACGTCTAAAGGGATGCATGTATGGGTTTCTCCTGTGCAACAGTGAACTCCTGTTAAGTGACGCTGTTACCTCCATTTCTGTACAATGCTACTTCACGAATGATTAACGAATGTAATTTGTGTGACAGTGTCCTAGTTTTAGCCTCTTGCCAAAGGAGCGGAGGGGGTCAGGAGAGTTGGATCAGACCAAAACTCCTTCCTCTTGGCTCCACCCCCCCTCCTCCCCACCTTTAAGAATCAGACTGTTGCTTGTTCCGCCCTCTCTTCCTACTGTAGCATCGCTCTGCGTACAAACAGTCGAAACTAAAAGAGCCTGCTCTCCATCCATCCGCCCCCTCACCGTCAGCACAAACTGTTGGCTTTCTTAACATAATGGAAGATCTTGTCCTGTAAAGGTCCCATCCGTTTTGCGTTTGTGAGCCTCCGATGCTTCTGCGTTACACAGCCAGTCAACTGCATGACCCGATGGACACATGGAGCAGATTCTCACCCCATTGTTGTGTACAGGACTTTGATATTGCTATGCTGAAGTGGAGTGTGTTTCCGACAGATACGTTTTTTTTGTTGTTATCGCCGATCATGTCAGGTCCTGGGCTGGGTATAGTGTAACTGTTTTTTTGTTTTGTTTTTTTTGTTCTGTTCTTTTTTTCCTCTCTCTCTCTGTCTTTTGGTGCAATGTTTAGTCCACTAGTTGCTTCGCACTTTATTTGTGACTCCCCTTGCGTTTGAGCGGGGAAAGTTCTGCCCGATGTGAATGCTGACTGTTTTACACCAGAGATATTTTAATGTAAAAGAAAAGATGAACACTCTATTTTCCTTTGTAAACTGTTCTTTGGCTTGTCCTTTTTTTAACTGTTCAGATTTTAGGGGATGCAAAATTTGAAAGGGCTTACTCCAGGGCAGCTCGCGCTCTAGTGTTTGAAAGGAACAGATGGAGTCACTCCTATATTCCCACCGTCCTGTGTTCCCCAGTTCTATGTTACACTCAAAGGGAATCTGATAAGGGGTCCTTGTTTTTTTCTCAGAGGTGGAACCATAAAAAACATCTTCCCCACCTCTGTTGTGATTGCTGTCTCTTAAGAGTTGTGTTTGTGAGTTAGAGTCTCATTAGGTTTTAAACACGGATATTTTAAACTGTCTCCCATTTACTTCAGGTATGCATAAACTGCATATTGAACTGGGGAACGTTGGCCACTGGAAACATAGATATGCTCCTAAATGGCTCCGAATGTACTTGTTGTTTTGCCCCCTTCCTCCCCCCGATTCCACATAAAATCTCACAGTGATATATTGGCCTTAGTTGTTACCTGCAACCTCAAAACTACAGTAAAGCAGTGTATCGTTAACCACACACGCTGCCACTAACAGCAATGTGTGACAGCAGCCGTCTCACTTCCAGAAAGTGGCCACAAACTGAAATGCAGGTAACTTCTCCCCAAAGCCTAAAATCTGTAGGTGAGATGGAATATATTTGGCAGTTATAAGCGTGTTGTACCGGATCTCTGGTGTGCATCCTGAGTGAAGATGGTAGCGGGCAGCTGACGATTCAGTCATTGTCACCAATTGGCCAACAGCAAATGTCACACCGGGAAATCACTTGATGTCAGATTAGGCAGCTACTGAAACCTCTCCTTGAAGTCGGCACGATCGAGTCAAAGGTGCACGTCTGCCTCTCTGAATCTGGAAGCGTGGGGTGGTTGTCCCTTTTTTCAAACTTGCACAGATGCGCAGCTCATCTCGTAAAGGTAGTAGTGGGGACTCTTCTGCTTTTATTGCTCTGAACTACAAGTATTCTTAAGTGGGTGCAATCTGTCTCGAGCTGGTGAGTTTGAAGATGTGTTCACAGTCCCAGAACAGCAAGCTAGAGTCGCTGCTCCGTCTGGTCTGTACTGCAGAAGGTTTTAGGTGTCCATTACACGTCCCTTTAATAATATAGGGTTTTCTAAATGACTACATTTCATGTAAACTTGTAAGAGGCTGTGGACATGCACAGTTTAAGTTCCACTTCAAGCTTATAGTGAGAAAAGCATTATATCACTGTTGTCCTGTAAGTTGTAGTAACAGACCTGTAGTTATTTATTTGTTGCCATGTGATTCTCTTTATGTGACCATTTGTTTATAAGATGAAAGAAAACTGTCAATTAAATTGATTGTGGAAGACAGATTTTTCTCTGCACATAGTCTTGATTTGCATAAAAATGCTGATGGACAAAAAAAAAAAAGAAGAAGCCGTCCATTATTATCACGGCGTGTTGTTGTGGACATGCATGATGTTCCGATCCTATTGTACATTATCTTTGCTATTGTTTCTATTTTGTAATCTGTATTTCCAAATGCAAATTTAAAAGGATTATTTTGGATATGTGCATGCTTGTCAAATGTTCAGAATGTTGATTTCCACAAAAAAAAAAGTTTGAGTTTGGAAAAACAAACAAACTCATGTCTGTTACTTAAAGTCAAATGTTTAGCATCACATGGAGCATAATTCATTCATGACATGCAAAGGCTTATGCACCCCTGCTCACAGTTATTGATCCTTACTTTCTCTCTTATTCTATCTCGTACTGTTTTAGAGGAAGAGTGACTTTTTTATAGAATACTTTTTTTTTTAGCCTGCTAGGATTTTTATGGGATTTGTTTAGTGAATTTTCCTGCAAATGGGCTCTGGACCAGGTTTGTAGTTCTTGTTCATGATCAGCCCTGAAAACATTTATTTTCTTATATCCTTCTTCAACTAGCAGCTTAATTTGATTGATTAATTCATTGGAGTTGAGATGCTTCTTTTGGGAGCCAAGTACTTCTTAATATTTATTCAACGTTGAAAGTTTCCATACCTCCCTTTTTTTTGTAGCCCTCAAAGAATATAATGGAAATTCAAGAATTTTTACTTAAATTGAAATTCTGTGTACCATTGAAAGACTTGAGTCTACACAAAAAGAAACTTTGGATGAGACCATTTGAGTAAAATTGTGTATTTTCAGCATGAAGCTAATGTGTTTTATAATAATCCAGCGTTAAATTTCAATGTTAAAAATATCACATTAACTTGTTGCACAAAAATAATTTGCTAAAATCTATAATTAATTTGTAAAAAAAAAAAGCAATATAACAGAAATTTGTGAACATTCCAGGAACTTCATGCGATGCATCCGCATCTTTATTAAGAATTTTACTGCTTTCTTCCAAATTCTTCAGGTTTTATCTTAAAACTGAAGAGACTTCACCTCCGATGGGGCTCATTTATTGTCGTCAGGCCACAATCTGGACTTGCTGAGCTCTGTAGGTGTCAAAGTCTTCTGGAAGAGTGTCTGAAAAAAGGCACATCAGAAAGCCCATTCACAGAAAATTCCTTTGTATCTCACTGGAAAATGTACAGTGGGCATGCAAGATTACTGCTTGATTCACTGCAGTAGGAAAAACCACAGACAAAATGTCTGAAAGGCCTCACTCACCATTGCAGCGGTAGCGCAGGTTGGCCCAGATTATGTTCTCCTGGGAAAAGCAAAATACGCCAAGCCGGCCCCCTCTCATAGTAGCATCTATGATGACACCTGTGTCCGCTACCATCTGAGGACCCTCAAAGAACCGAACTCTGGACACCAATAGACATCAGGATTTAATTCAAAATGAAAAACTTGATCAATTCTGTAGATTTTTTTCTCTTTATGATTTGGGGAGATGTGATATTCTCCGCAAAATGGACATATTTGTGATCCATTTTTATAGATATCTATTGTCAAGGGACCGATTAAGCAGCTTTCCCTTAGTTTATTTCTTTCCTAATTCAAGATCTCACATTTTGAACTTATGCAAGTGTTTCTTTACATCTCTGCCAAAGCACAGTTTTACTGAACACATAAAGATGAGAACAGCATTTGTGTGGTTTAACCATGAGCTCTGCCAGTACCTGATGTAACCGTCAGCGGGCCGGTGCTGCAGGAACCAGCGGTATGATGTCTTGTCTTTCCAACCAACATTGCGAGCATCTTTCCACAGGAGTTTCACCTGATCGCTGGTATCACCGGTGTGCCACAGGGCGTTCCTCAGGTTCTCACCCGGACCTGTGTCCGACTTTACAGCCTGTTAAATAGACATTTAAGCATTTAAATGTATACCATTTCATTCATTTTCCCTTTGGGTTCCCTTTTCCTGCAAGATGTCACATATTTGTTTCTTTTCTTGGAAGATTGCTTCAGTTGACTAGCAGTATTATTGGAAAGTGAAGCAAGATTATTTTTCTTTAAAACATTAAGAGTTATTCTTATATAATTAGGAATTTTGCATGATAATGGACCCTTGACAGAAGCTACAGATGTGATTGGGGGCTATGGCCATGCAGATGCCAGTTCTCAATATAAAAAATTAAACTGGGCTTCTAGCTTGGACAAATCAGAAAACAAGCTTCCACTGACCCGGAAGTGAACTCATGTATCTTTTAAATGAACAAACTAATGAGTGGATACCCCATCCTCTTATCTGGACCCCAGCATTTCCAGACTGACAACTAAAGTGCTGTGCATGGAGGCGTTGAATACCTTCAGTTGGATCCCGGGTTCTGCCACGGCTCGAAATGGATTTGCCTGCCAGTAGATCTGTTCCACCTGTTTCCACATCACCACGTAGAAACTGGAGCTGTCTTGGTAGCCAAAGATGAAGCCAGCATAGTCGTCATCAGTCACCGTATTTACATGAAACGTCCCTTCAAAGTCCACTCCGCTGAAAGCAGTGTAACCTGCAGGATAGATCATCACCCCCCCCACCCCCCAAAAAAATCAGGCTTTAATATAGAACACGTGGAATATCTTAACTCCATTAAAAAAAATACCAGATATTTTCTCGCATGGGCCCAAGTCAATCCCTATTCTGCAGAAATCATGTTTTTAAAAGTGTCAAACTCTTTCCTGAGATTCCAGATATTCTTACCAACGGCCAGCCCAGGGTCACTGTTCATGGTCTGGACAATCTCTCTTCCCTGTGCAAACACAACAGTGGATTTCAGAAACAGTTAATCTGTCAGTGTAGTTTTCTGGCAGAATGTAGTTGGAACTGGGTGGTCCTGACCTGGTT
Organism: Menidia beryllina; assembly: GCA_013363375.1. Lineage (NCBI taxonomy): Eukaryota > Metazoa > Chordata > Actinopteri > Atheriniformes > Atherinopsidae > Menidia > Menidia beryllina. The sequence goes on from JABUIW010000023.1 coordinate 4,922,399, forward strand.
CAGCACTACCCAGTTGGGATCGATCTGTGCGTCTCCCTCAGGGTCTAAAACGATGGTCTGGTACTCCCTGAAGTCAGTGAGGGTGACCTCGGCGTTTTCTGGGCAAACGTCGATGGTGTCGATTATAGTGTCGTTGTCAAAATCAGTCTCGCATATATTACCCACGCCGTCACCTGTGAGGAGGGATGGATAGATCCTGTGATTCTAATCGGGCCGTAAGAGAAACGTACACAATCTTAAGTCTTGGAGTTTTACCCACCGTCAGAGTCCTCCTGCAGTGGGTTTGGAATCAGACGGCAGTTGTCGGGACCAGGTGGCAGCAGGTCAGGGATACCGTCGTTGTCATCATCATCATCACACTCGTCTCCTATTCCATCTTTGTCAGTGTCCAGTTGAGAGCTGTTGATGACAGCTGGGCAGTTGTCCCGAGAGTCTTGGTGACCATCGCCATCACTGGAAAAGGTTGGACGAAACTTATGTGGGAAAGAAGCTGAGGAACGTTTGGATGTGACTGGTGAGGTGCATTACCTGTCCTTGTTGGTGTCACACGGATCTCCGATCAAGTCATTGTCTGCGTCCATCTGAGAAGTAAGACATATCGCTCTACAGCTCGTTTCAACTTAAAAACGGTGCTGATACTCATCTGGATAATGAATCAGGTCATGTGAAACTCTTCTAGTTTTATTTCACAGTACGCATCATATGTCTCCACACATTCATTTTATCTCTTCATGATTCCCTGATGTTCTTATGAATCAAGATGCCCAGCCCTGTATTCATGTTTTCATCAGACATTCATGTGCTATTGGAGGACTCAGCAACTTTGTGAGATACAGAGGTAAGCAGCACAGGAAACAGACTTGGGCACAAATTGCCTTGTGTCCTGGAATAATCATCTATGAATGATCAACGCCTTCACCTGATCAGGGTTGGGAACATAAGGGCAGCTGTCGCAGGCGTCGCCCACTTTGTCTCCGTCTCGATCTTTCTGATCAACATTTGGAACCCGTTTGCAGTTGTCCAGGTTATTGGGGATTCCTGACAATAAAGACAATATCAGAGAAGGTTAAAAAAACTTAGTTTACAATTACCGCAATGTATACGTAGTTTCACTGATGTAATTAAGATATTTCACTTCTAAAAGTTTTTGAGAAACAGGATGGCAGCCTTTAAATAAATTACCATCCCCATCAATGTCCTCGTCACATTCGTCACCAAATTTGTCCACATCTGTGTCCTTTTGGTCGTTGTTTTTGATGGCACGGCAGTTGTCGCAGGCGTCACCAAAGTCGTCCTCATCAATGTTACTCTGGTCTACGTTGGGCACCAGAACACAGTTATCCTAAAGAGAAAACAAGTGTTAGTCGCCGCAGGAAATATGGTGTTAGGGCTATACAGTACATGCCGTCATGGTGTCATGTTTGTGTTTGAACCTGTGCGTTGAGGATCCCGTCCCCATCTGCATCCTCATCACAGGCATCCCCAATTCCATCGTTGTCAGCGTCCTCCTGGCCAGAATTGGGCACAGTGAGGCAGTTATCCTGCAAAGACAAGCACCCTCTGTAAGTTAATGGGGAACACACAGAATCCTACAAAAATGACCATTTAAATTACCGTGCTTTACTTCTAAATTTAAACCCTTCACATTGTGATGAACGTGCTCCCGAAATCTTTACAGCTTAAAAAATAAATCATGACTTCCGTGCTGATGATTTTGTTTTTGTCGTTCAGAGGAGACTCACCTTGTTGCAGTGCCTGTCAGGACAGTTCAGCTTCTCGTCGGGGAAACCATCGATGTCAGTGTCCGGACCGCAGAGGTAGCCATTGCCAGCCCAGCCCACCCCACACTGTGTGGGTGTAATTGTTTTATTAGCTTTCCGCACAAATGCTTCGCTTGCCCCAATAGCTCACTGCGGTTTGATTAGTTCACCTGGCACTCGATCGTCCCCTCTCTATGGACTATGCACTGGGCACTGGCGTGGCAGGGGTTGGGTTGACCATTCCCACAGGCTCTCTCAAGCTTACAGCCACGCCGTTGATCCCCAACATAGCCGGTCTTACAGGGACCACATCTGAAGGAGCCCTAATCATATACAGAGACATCAGTACAAACAGTCACAGGATCAAATTGTTGCTATATGTGGTGAAATATAAGATGCAGACAAATTGCAAAAAGTGGAAAGCTCTTATTCTTGTAGGAAAACATCCTGAGGTGAAATATGTCAGAGCAGATCATGGGAAAATCCAGCTGACCTTACTATACAGATTTTCACTAAATATTATTCGTGATAAGTGATTTCAGTATAATTTTTCTTTATAGTAAAAATGCATAACATATATATTTTTTATTTGCTGAAAAACATAGATGTAAATTATACTTTCTTTTATTAACACTTTTTTAAAGAACCAAAGAAAGACCTCGGATGAAAAAACGTATACATTTTGAAACTGCGTTATACTCACAGGCGTGTTCATACACAGAGAGTTCTCTACACAACTTCCATTGTTGGGACCTTCACACTCATTGATATCTTTGCACACCTTGACAGCCCAAACAGAAAGACAAACAATAGGTGACTTCAGCTGGTGTAGATGATGGCATCCACATAGGAGGCTGAGGTTGTAAGAACACACTATCTTTTTTTTTTTGTTTAGAACAACCTGGTGATTTGTTCTTTGAGACAACCTGGTCCAATCATCTGGATGATGTATACCACCAGACAAAATGGAAATGTTTTGATACAGTCCTTTTAGGTGTGTGATCTAAATCAGTGTATACAATTCTAAAGATAAAAGAAACTAAGTGTGATAATGTAGCAGAGCAAGTCATTAAAACTGACCTGCTTGTTGGCAGTGGCGTAGGCGAGGCCGACACCTTTGACCTGTGGCCCGGTGTATCCGGCGGGACAAGAGCCACAGCGGAAACCAGGCGATGTGTTGATACAGCGAACACCCATGTGACAGGGCTTCACTGTGCACTGAAACAAACAGAACCACACACACACACACACACAGTTGATTCAAGTTCTGGTCTGGATGGACTCCGGTGTGTCCACATATTCAGACTTGTGCTGCACTTTGATATGGAAAAAGGAGAAGAAATGGTAGTGAAAACTGAAATGTCTCACAGTCAAACATTCATAAACGATACATCGGGATGCACAGAGGGATTTCAGAAAAGTCGCAGTAGACTGTCGCGTTTTAGTAATAAGAACTATACGTACCTCATCCACATCAGTGCAGTGTGTTCCGTTTCCCTTCATGCCTTCGGGGCAGGGTCCACACTCAACACCCTTAGGGGTCTCCATACATTTCACCCCTGGGTGGCAAGGGTTTGGCTCACAGGGGGAGGAGGGAGGAGGCTGTATGCCACCCATCCCTAAGAGGAGAGGATATCCCCTGCTTTTTGAGTCAGTGTATTAAAGGCTGTTCTGTTTTTTAAACTCATCCCCTTCTTGTTCTAGGGAAATTATCTAAATATGTATACTTAATGTATTTTCTGGAACATCTGGGAAATTAGCTAAATATGGTATATGTATTAAATTATAATAATAGTCTTCATCAAAAACATTTCTCAGATGTGATCGTTAACAAGCTTGAATTATGGTTAGAACCATATTAGAACTCACCACAGGCCTCACACTCCATCACCGTGTTCTTTAAGAATACTATCTCTTTGATCTGTTTAAAAGAAAACAGTAAAAAAAACTTTTTTACTTTTTACTTTTCAGCAATTTTTACAGTTTATATGTGTGTTTGCTTGTGGCTAATAAAGAATACCTCTGAAAGGGAGCTCATTTGAAATGGGAAAATGTTTTGGTCAGTGTTTTTACTACCTGTTGTTTCAGCAGCTCTTTAATCTCAGACAGGGCGAGGTTTGTCATTTTAATCTGACTGATAATCTCTCCATCTGCATTTGAACACAACACAATTTATACAACAACGGAAAACCATTATAATGTCACGACAGATATTCAAAACAAAGACTGTCAGAGTTGCCAAAAAAAAACAAGGAAAAAATAGGTTTATCATTCCTGAATGAAGCTGTGACTGGTTCAGTTCCATTCTCTCTTTGGTTTCAATGGTTGCTTTCACACAATGAATCCACATTCTATCTGCCATTTATTTCTGTTAATTTCACTAAAAAGCTGAAAAGCCTTTACTTCTTAAGATAATGTGTTCACTTTGTTTAGATTTTGATCCACTTGTATGGATCCACATAAAGAGAACACACATCATTTAGATTAAATCTTTCTTTTTTGGATCATATAATTCTACTCAAAAATGCTTAAAAACTTAGATATTCTGGGATATAATGCAAGATGTGTCATTCTATATGAAAACTGGGGCTCTGAACACATTTAAATTTCTGTTCTTGTCTTAAAGTTTTTAGTCAAACTTAAAAAACTTGCACTTTGTTCATTCATAGTATTTACCCAAACCAAGAATTACGTTATACCTTTCAAAAGACCCCTGAGGCTCCAAATGGCACTGGCATGGTGGTTTTGAGCATGAGGAATTTGTCAACATCTGATTACTTACTAATATGCACGTGACTGTTCTGCACATGTTACATAAATAATTTTTCTTTTTTCTCCATTTACTTTCTCATGCTCTAACTTTTTTACAGACGGTTGATAAATGAGGGCCCAGGTCGGCCTCCAGATTTTCTTTTTCTAGTTAGACCAGGTTTGCTTAACATATGGGAGCAGGAACTCACAGGGGATTAAACGGAAATGTGTATGAGTGCGGTATGGCGGTGGTGATGGTCTTGCACAAGACTCTGTCTGATGGCACAGACTGATGCCTGGCATTCCTCAGCCACCGCAGGCCTCGTTTGAATTCACGACCCACGCTTTCACTCTAGCCCGCGATATTTTGATTCCAGCTGCAAAAATGATTTCCCAGATATGGACTGATACAAAATTTTCTGGAATATACATTTTTCGGGGTCACATGTTTACAGGAATTTAACTTAGTGGGCGGCTCAAGGATTGAATATGATCCGGGTTTTCCATGCATATTACTCAAATTTTTTAAACCTTCTGCTTCCCATTCAACAGAACCTACTTTATTAAAAAATGCTGCAAAGATAATATTTTAAGCGCGATTGGAACAATTACTTTTCCTATGTTTGTAGGAGTGGGTAAAAAATAACGAAAATAAGGATATTCAGAAAATCCCATTCAAATTGATTCATTTAACAGATTATTTTTCCCAAATAGTGCATATATAGAAACTTTTTATCACTAGAAGTCATGTTAACGACCGTCTGACAAATGTCAGTCCAATATTAACTTCCTTTTAGCTCTATCTCCAACAATCCCTGTGAAGAACATCTGGCTAACGTCTAGAACCCAAATGCTCCCCTGTGTTCACCAGCTTGTTTTGTGTCTGTGTCTGTGTCGGCTGTCTACCTTGAAACATGTAAAGATGGTTTTAAAAGTCTTTCCTCTAAAAACAGCTACACCCTGAAGCCAAAGACAACACTAGCATTTCTAAAGTTACAGCTGTAGAGCCAAAGCAGTCAGATTAAATCTTCAGAGCTGGAAGGAGCTGCACGTTCAGGTTACAAGTCATTGCAACCCCCAATTTTATAATAGAGTTGCAAAACATAGCTGGTTTGAAAAACCACTAAAATGCCAAATGAGTTTGAATCATTATGAGCTGATTTTGAGGTTTAGCTGAAGTTCTATTTATGTCGGTTTGGCTAATAATCAAAAACCCTGAACACTGCCACCACCACCCCAGAGGACTCATAAAGGAACACAAATCTCCTGAGCAAGAAGTGTAGGACATGTGTTCTTCTCATTAGCAGCAACTCTGTTTACTGAGTAAATTCCGCAGCAAAAAAGAAAAGATAGTGGAAATAAATCACTCTCCCTGCTAATAGAAAGGTCAAAACCTGGACGACAGAGGAAACACAGAAATCATTCTACCTTACTGTGTTTACTTAAAGCTTTACACAGAATGTTCTAGCTCAGGGGTCCCTTTTACAAGGCAAATTTGGATGACGACTTGTCTTAGCAGGTACTAATTCTAACGTAAAATAAAGAAGATAAACGAGTAATTATTGCAGAGCTTAAAAGAATATATATATTCAGTCACTTCTCGTTCTCCTCTGTCCTCATAGTTTTGACGAAACAACTTCATCTTTGTTCGACTCACATGTTTTTATAATCACATTTGATATTTAAACCTATAAAATCAGAGACTATAAGCTATAAGACAGAGATTGATCATTTTATTTTTCTCACACATCCTATAGAGATTGATTCGTACTTGCTTTCTGAAAGCATCAGACATGTACCGAAGGACCAGCTTATCTCATGGTCAGTCTAAGATGTAGAACAGAGACATTGCTCTCACCTCTCTGTCCTGCCACAGATCTCCCTCCTATGCACAGCACACAGCTCAGCCCCAGAAGCCACAGCATGCTTGGATCGCTTCAGGTTCCCCAGCTTTGTCTCCAGGCTTCCTCAGTCCTTCGGTTTGCTCTCAGAGCTCCTCCTGCGAGTCTGTCTCCAGCAGCACACTTGGAGTGTTTCCTCCCTCACCATCACTCCCTTTCATGGTGTACATGTCCACCTCCTCCTCTAAAGCTCCAACAGGAATTAGAGAGCAACATGAGTGCACAATACAAAACACACACACACACACACACACACTGTGTGTGATGGCGGCATCTCTGAGATCTGTAATACTCAATTTAATGAAGACTAACACCTTTATGTGCACTGAGATTTGATGTGTGGTTGTTGGTGTTTGAGGTGTATCAGACACTACTGTTTAGTACAAACCGGTTTTGGGTGTCTGGCAGGCTGGATTTTTTTCTTTCTCAGCTAGTTGTGAATACTTTTTTTTTTTCTCAGACTGCTTCTTCATTATGGTTCATTCTCTTTTTTCTCAAATATATAATGGCACAGTGTGACATGTCACACGTGGCTATTCATCTGAAGATGTCATTTAAAAACCTGCTATCAACCTGAAAACTTTTTTTACATTTTGTTCTCTTACATAAACCATATGCTCCCAAGTGTAGGTGAGTGAGTGAGTTCATAACTGATTCCTGGAAAACACACATTCCAAAATATCTTCAGAAGCTCCAACAAATATAATTTCATTTCGCTGATAAATCAAGTTGTGTTTGTGACCAATAAGACACACCTGCTGTGCGACCTATAAGCACTTCAGCAAATGGAAAAAAGCCTTTTTTTAATCAGATTTGGATTATATACAGAGCAAAATTATTTCCATCATAGTTTAAAGAAGCAGGCCTCAGATCCGGTGTTACGTCTACAAAAAACCTGTTTACAGGGAGATCTCGTCTGTATCTGAAGCCCCGTGCGTGTGTCCGCAATGGCATCAGCAGATGGCAGTTACATTCTTTATGCTGAAGGCTCTCGGTTTTGATTCATATCACCTTGGCAACACTCAACACCTCCATGACTCTCTGTTCTCTGTCTCCACACACCGACACAGGGGAGTCTCGCTGGGGGCTTCTGCAGGGAAACAGCAGATTGTTTCTCACTGTGTGTGTGCAATTCCACCTTAACCGTTCAATGAAGCGTTTATGAAAAGGAAGAAAGAAATCATTAATTAGCTCCTTTACCAAACTGCAATTTGGGCTTTTAATGTCCTCACTGAAAGAATGAAAAAGGGTTTTATTTTTTTTAAGGAAACAATTTCTTAATTTCTTGCTTAAAGGTTCATTTTTATATTTATTTTTAAAGCAAGGCACGGCATATACTTATCATACTATATCAAAATCAAGGCTCAGGGATGTTTTCTTGCATGATTTATGAGTAATTGTTTTTTCACGTGTCCTTTCTAATGCAACCACGGACCGTGCTGAGTGAAAAATCTTATTCCCAAATCCGCATTGCTTTACAGGCAATGGTGGCATAATAGCTTCTCATAATTTACTGTCTCAGGATTGGTCCCAGATCCTAAAAAGATTTAGCATTGATCATTATTGTTATTATTCATGGTTTAATGTTAATCAATGAGACTGAGTAAATGCAACTAGACTTTTTTGGGGGTCTATGTTTATTTTGTTATTGTTTCTTTTCAGACCAGTTCTAGTTTTAGATCATAGAACTAAATGTTGTATTTCAGAAGTGGTTCCAACTTTTATGAGATTAACATTTGCATGAAAAACTATGAGGGTGTAGATATGGGCATTCTGTCAATGAAGTCTGCATGTTTGCCACAAGATGTCACCAAATCTCCAACCCCAACCCAAAGAGGAGACCACAACTCTAAGAACAGGCAGACCAAAGTCTATCATAGGACCACCTGGAGTGTTTAATAAAGTCTTGTAGCTAGCAGCTGTTATCTTACCAGTATGGGCAATCAATGCAAATCCAGCAAAAACCTTATTCGGTGTCTGAAACACAGGAGCACCTCTCCCCCACTCGGCTCTCACCATGTAAAGGTTTGATTCAACCATCGTCTTAAAGGTAGTTTATTATGTGACACTAAAGCGCACAGTTTAATCTCAAACTTGAAGTGAAGAGGAGACTAAAACTTGAGATCACATGAAGCCAGCTGATTGCTTCATTTGGGCTTCTTATCAAAGATCAGAAAAATGACACAGACAAAACCAGGGCTCAATATTTCTCTTGATTTTATTCAAAGATATGAAGGGTTTTTGTGTGTGTAAAAAACAAAAATGTTCTTCCACATAATACTTTTTTCAAATTTGAATTCCTAATTTCCTCAGATTCCCTTGTTTATTCTGTTTTTCTCTGAGATGCAAAGAATTTAAACTGACTAAGAATTTTTATGGACTAAAAGAAAAAAAACTGGTAAAACAATTATGGATGTATGTGTGTGTGTGTGTGTGGGGGGGGGGGGGGGGGGGTGTCCACAGGCCACTATGCAGCTACTGAACATGGATAACCACACAGCTTTAAGCACAGATGCAGATGTTCACAGGCACATACTGTACATAAGTAGGCTTAAAACATCCAGGTTGGGTTTATGTGTGAAACATTTGCTTTGTATTTACAGAGTCCTCGAGCTATGTAAAATGCAAACGGCACCATGTTGCTCCAATAGAAAGGGTCTCATTTGGCAAAAAGATCAAACTGCCCCTTTCCTTAGAAAGGAATGGGTAGTCCCAGCATGCAGGCAGCATGAGGGCGAGTCAGATGCAGTTTCACCAGTGCAGCACGGTGTCCTACTCAGCCTTCTTGGCTTTCCTCTTGCGAACACCTTCACCCTGCTCCTCCTTTGTCTTGAGAGGTGAAGATGGGGCAACGGCGGCGGCAGCGTGATGGTGCTCCTCCTCGCTGCCAGCCAGAGGAGAACCGAAGAGCAGATGGCAAGTCCAGGACTCAATGAGGGTGAAGGGGGAGCCATGAGAGTGTCGGGCAGTCATCACCACCTGAGGGGACAGAGGTCATGAAGATTAGATGAGATTCCTCTGGTTTATTTGCTGAGGTGGGACTTTATTGATTTTGCACATCCCAGATCAGTGAGATTCATGTGATAATTTAACAAAACATTAGACGAAAAATAAAATCACTGTCTCAAGAGAAAAACAGATTTACAAGTATAATAACAATAATGCAATCAGAATACATGAGAATATTTCTATATGCACATGTTCAGTAGAACTGGCAATGGAGTTTAATGCACGATCCACAGCTCCTGTGGATCAGTGGATCATCGAATGACTGATAAAAGAAAATAAGAGCCAATAATAGCAGAATAATAAAATAATGCCTTCCCAAGACTTATTACTTTATACATTTTTTTAAATAAGGTATTTGTCCTTGTAACTTTGCGTTCACTTTCCACAAATGCTAAAACAACATTTCCCAGGCAGCACAGATCTAGAATTTTACCTTGCTTGTGGCCATGAATAGGGTGAAGACGACAATGAGGGTGCTCTTGGCCACTGGCAGCCACTGAGCCTCTTGCAGAGTAAAGAGGATGGCGCCATACAAGCTGGCTTTGGTCGGACTGCCAAGACAAAGAATGGACCGTCATTTAAACATTTTTTACCCAAAATTTGACGATTTCTTTTTATGAAAATAAAATAAAAATATTCCCTTTGCCTTCTAAGATGAGCAAAGAAAAGTCCCATCCATTTTTTTAACCTCCTCTTTTTAAAAGTAGGTTCTCAAGGGGGCTAAGGCCTATCCCAGCTGTCACTGGACGAGAGACAGTGTACACCCTTGATATGTAACCAGTCAAATACAGAGCCACAAAGCTCACCCCCGATGTTATGCTAAGCCCCTGCTCCCACTTTGAGACATGGAGTTAAGATGTCCCTGAAACCAGTCTTGATCTCATGATTTAAAGTTTCCTTTCGACTTGAGGAGGCAGTAATGAGCATATTTGCCTAACACACACTCACAATGACATGTTGAGGATTTCGTTGGTGTCAGGCCTCCACACACCACGCAGCAGCTGCTCAAAGTTGGATATAAGAGCCACTCCAGATCCTGGGAGGATAAAAATAGACAAAGTGGAAAAAAATGAGGACAAAAAAAAAGTTTGGGTCTCATGGCACTGCTCTTATCCTGCTTCAGCTTATCTGGATATTCTTAGCATGGACGCCTTCAGGCAGAGCAGACAGACCTGGGCCAGGAGAAAGCTTTACTCACATTTTCTGAAACCACTTTTTGTTTATCAAATTAGGAGAATAATAAGGAAATACAAGATAAATTAGTTTTAGTCTATTTGTGCATCTTAAAGGAAGTGGCCAAACTGATCCAGAAGTGTACTTTTCTACAAATCGATGCCATCAAAGAGTAAGAAGTTCATATTTCTATTGTATTTCATCACGAGAGCTTTTTTCTGCAGTCATATTCACAAAAATGTGTATAACTGATGCATAATCAGTGAATGTTGCTCATGACAACTTGCATATTTTGGATTCCGAAGGCTTCTGATGGGATTAAATCTGACCCCCGGTTTACTGTGCTCACTTTGTAACGTGAGCACTAACTAAAGTGTGAGGTGTTATTCTATTTCAAAGTATTTTTAAAAATCTAATCACCGCAACCATTTGAAGCCAGAGTCTTCAGGGGGGCAGTTGCCATGTGGGGAATCCAACCCTGCAGGCCTGCACATGTGCAGCTCATTCATGTTTAAATCTGGTTGCTGTGCTGACAGTGTTACCGTTCATCCCTTCATGCAGCTGTCAGCTCTGACTGCAGACCCACCATGAAACACTAAAGCCTGCAAAGTAAAGGATCTCTGTTTGTACAAACAGAAGAAGAAGCTTGTTCCACACTGGCAACGCGATGGTCTTCGAGCCAAAAGATTATGGCAGAGATTTCTTTTTGGACATAGCGAGAAAAGATGAAGTGTTTGACTGACTCCAACCTCTCGGTCAGTTCTTCAGGCATCAGCTGCTTCGGTGAATGCACAGATGACACAGATTAACTCACATTCTCAACAAAGCCTGTTCTGTTATAGTCGGAGATAATTAAATGAACATCTGACCTCAGCCTAACTGGATTAAAGAGTCAAGTCAAGCACGGCCACTCATGAAGCATAAAGACTTACTGCACTGCAAGATTCTCCAAAAGGCCTCTTATTCACAGTTTAAGATTTTTTATTGTGAATTCAGTGTTCATAAAGGGAAAAATGGGCCTCCACATGTGTGCCGCAAAGTCACTAAGCTTTTAATCATTGCATAAACAGCTACAGAAGATATAGACGTTAGGATTTAAAACCCAATAAAGAAATAGTGTGACTGGATGAAGCACGCAGTATGTTCTGTTACAGCATGAAGACGTTTCCAGCCACGACGATATTGCGCGACACCGACCTTTGACGTATCCAACGATCACCATGATGAAGAAGCCGTGGTGGTAGGCGTGGTGGGCGTGGTGAACGCCGGCGGCGATCTTACGGGTGCGGACGACCTCCTTCAAGGCGACCAACACCAGCTTCACAGGCAGGAAAGCCACGCATTTGTAAAAGAGGTTCAGCGGGCAGTAAAAGACGAGATACCTGTGCGCAGAAAAAAAGTGCAGGGGTCATCAGAGTGGAGTATAGTCTTTGGTCATAAAAATCCTGTTGAGGTTTCATGGGTCAGGTCACCAGAGGACTCTACTGCTTTGTCCATGGAGAGGTCAGACTGGTCTAAAGGAGGTGATTTTATTCAAAAAGCTGCTTCCCAACAAAAAAGTCCAAGAAATAATGTTTCTGTGTAAAACATTAATCCAAATTAAAACAAGCCCAATCACAAAATAGGTCAATCTGCACATGAAACGTCCTCCAGGATGTAAACACGAGCATCTCAGCACCCTGGCTGCACTGCTCATGACCAAAATGACAGTTTTGAGGGCTGACAGGGAAACCAGTAGCAGGGAGCTGGACAGGGAAACGTCTGATAGTGTATCCACATGTGAGCGCAACGGATTCTCTTCCCTTGCGAAGAGGAAACTCGGCGTATTGAGTATTTTCTCACCAGACAGCCGAGGCCAGCAGGATGTGGCTGTTGTGTTGGAAATAGTCGAGGGGACTACTTCCAAGCATGATGTCTGCCAAGATGTAACTTCCAAAGCAGTAGAGCATGGCGCAAAGCCACGAAGCCACGGGACTCCTGCGAGAAACCTCCACAGAACCTGAAACACATCAAACGCGCTCTCAGTGGAGTGAAACAGACACATCACAGCACTGTTATCGGGCACTTTCAGAGAGGCTAGGAGAGACGGATGAAGATTTTGTTTTACCTGCCTTAAGAAGCTGTTAAAAACTTTACAGTCAGTCAGAGAGTTTTGTGGAAATATTTATGATTTAGTAGGGAATAATTCTCAACCAAGACACCAGGAGTTGAAAAAAGCCAAATCTATTCACTAAATCCATCCCAAAAACTGTCCGTTCTTTATTTAACTTGATTACTGTCTTAAAAGATTATAATACACAAATATTTTGAGCAGAGAATTTTACTGTAAATGCTTTGCAGAAGCATTGGAGATTAGACTGTGATAAAATATTATGTTTGTATAACTTTTTTAAAGAGAATTGCAAATGTTTGATTGCTGGTTTTCGTCAGAAATACACCTCAGTCCAAACTGACCGAACTTTTGCCGCCAAACTTGAGAGTGTTATTATCAATGGGGCCCGTATGTGCCTGAGTCCTGTATCTTCATCTCCACCCAGCTCCGCATTTCAGGTCACGCCCTGATAATGTGAATAAACCAGTACTCACTGGAAATTATGGCGGTCATTTATTTCACATCATCCGATGTCTTCAGAAGACAAATTTACGACTTGACCAATTCCCTGATACCAACCAATTTCTGTCAAATAGATTTTAGTGTCAATGCTAATAAGTTACAAGCCCATTTTATACAGTTAAACGGCAAAGGTTGAAAACACTTCAATGAATTGTACAGTAAAACACTTTTTTTTCCAAAACCATAGCAATATGTTTAGTTGGTCTTGCTGTGGTACACGTATTACACAATATTACAGAATCTCAGCAAGAGGGGAAAAGAAAGAGGAAGTCAGATTCATTTAAGAACAGGAAGTTAGGTAAAAGTTCTCCATTTGAAGTTTTTTTTACTTGAGTAACCAACATATTAGCAACAAACTCATGCAGAAGTGAGAAATACCCCTGTTATGTACATCTAGTCAAAGATCTGATTTTTTCACAGTTCCATAGCTTTTGGCTTCTTTTCATGATAGTCTTTGGTCTTTTTGCAAAAATTCCAGATATCTGACCACAATTTATTCCTTTTTTGTCACTCTGTGATCATTTTTACACCTCCATTTAACTTTTTTACACCTTTATATTTCTTCAGTTGTCATTCATTTTCTAATCCTTGGTGTGAAAGTATCTTATCATTCACCTAGGCCTGTTAACCATGTACAAAATTCTGTCCTCAGTTTCAATGTGGACATTAAGCATGGTCATTTTAGGAGAAATATCTACCCTTTCAATGTTTATGTGCAAAGCATGATTTAACTCTGAGAGCACACATGTATTTCACGAGGCTCGACGCCTGTTGTTACTACATTGTCAGAGCTGTGCAGTAAATCGAGATGTGAGCAAATCTTTGACAACAGGTGGGTGAAGGTGTCGACTGGCACTCAGCGTGAGTGCAATCGGACCTAAGAAATGTGGTCCAGCCTATAAATACATTCCGCTAAAGGGCTCCTCCTGCTTTCCAACTGTCGGGACTGTCACGACCTCTGACCCCAAACTTTCATCCCCCTTCCTCCAACATGAAAAACCCATTCATATGCTCCTGTAGCATGTGGTGTGACACTGGACTCCAACACACGCACAGAGTAGTGAACATAAGTTGTTCTGGTCTTCGCTGACGGCATGAGTCATTTGACAGTCAAACTGTATTAAAATTAGGTAAATGACGGCAGCCATATGCTCGGTGAGTCTGAGCACACAGGGCTCTATTTTGAGCTCTTCATACAGGAGACCACCTTTGCAATACATGAGACAAACCTTGATACAAAGACAGAGTTACATCTTTATTACTCAATAAATTCAAAGCCCTGTTTAACTGAAGTGACATCAGCACAAGCAGTTCCAATTACAGTTACTGTAATTGTAAAAGGTGACAGTCCAACCTATATTTACTCAAGATGAAGGTTTATTTAAACAAGTCTGACTTTCTTTTTTTTCTTTTTTACTCACATCCACATCATGATCAACACACTGCAGTCAATAGTAGAAACAGAAAACATGTAGTAATGTCCACCAGACCTAGTTGCTTTAGATCAAGTCTGTCAAAGGCCAGAGGATCGGACATTTTTTCATCCTACCCCTAAATGTTTAGCGCTGCAATGGGGGTGGAAGACCAATTAAAATAATTAATTATGATGATTAATTAAAAATCCTATTTTTGCTTGGTGTCCCTAACATACACAAAGCATCATTGTACATGCTTCTGTAAAGACAGGCAATTGCTATATCAGTGTCATATCAGGTCATGGCTGGCTGTTAGCGCCGCAGTATACTTTAAATTTAATCTTAAATATAAATAACACACCCAACTGCAGCCTTGAAGAAGTGCAGCAGAGAGGCTTTGGAGGCACACTGTCTATTTCAGGCTCTTCTATTTATTGCTGGTATGTACAGGCCTTCTCTCAGGTTTCATTCACCTTCAGTCTCTGTAGCTGAAATGAGTTAAGTTTTAGAGAATACCAATCTAAATCTGAGAGGTTAAATCTCCTCTGGTGGTTTTCCAGCAATGTAAAAGAGGTCAAGCTGCAGCTACAATACACAGCCCCTTACAAAAAGCAAGCAGAGCTGCAGAGCTGCTTGAGTTTATGTAACAGGTCATGCTTTATAAAGACTGAGAAAACTGCAGTCCAAAGTGCTCCAGGGGGCTATCTGAACATAAATGTCTTGAATTGGGAGTATAATTAAATCAATCTCAGAAATATTTTTTTGTTTTAGTCATTTTATCTGAGCAATTAAATTGTTTAAAATTCAAATGTGTTTGGTAAGACACTCTGCTTCTTGTGAATATCTGATTATCTGTCTGGTGGGTTTGGCGCCATGTACCTGCTGGCTGCATGAATTCTGCATGATAATGATAAAACAGTGAAGTAAAAACAGGATCACTCTAGCCAATACTAACTGAGAGCCAGCAGAGAAGTGTCAAACACACTCACCTGGCTCATATTTGAGGTAGAGGATGGACACGATGTAATAAGCTAGATCAAACACGGGAAACATTCCCATTTTGGAGAAAGCCTGGGCAAAATCGCCCAAATTAAGAACTCCAAGAACATTATCCATGTTGAGCGTCCGGTGAGCTGCGAATGGCGCGTTTTTCTTCCCTTTTAATTCCAACTGCGCAGTCCCTTTCAGAAGCCCCCCCGACCCAGTGTCCACCGACTCTCCACCAAGCCCCCCGGTCTTCACAGTGAAAGCCTGTGACACTCAAGCCCTCCTATTAATACCCCTCATGCCCACAGCCTCAGCAGCAGCAGCAGATGCAGCAGCAGCAGCATCCTCCTCTGCGCTCCGGACCAGCTGCTCCGCGTTTTACGCGACAGGAGGCTTCAGCTGCCTGGAAAACACCAGGACGGTCCCTGTCATCCCAGCGGACGTGGGACACAGGACATTGTTTGACGTTTAGAGGATCTAGGACAAATAAAGGTCGAGACACGTGTGTTCACGCTTAACACGGATGAAGGTGTTCTCGCTGGTTTCATGAAAAATATTCAGAATCCGGATCTTTACATCCCTCGTGGAGGCTGAGTCACATTTCGGTGGTTACAGTCCTCCGGATAAAAAAACGAAAATGTTGATTTGAAAGGTCCTGTGGCAGCAAAGCTGCTTAGTGGAAATGTGACCTAATTTACTGCATTTTCTTTTAGATTAGTCCCCCTCCCTTTTATTTGCCAATTTCCTCTGTACGCTGTTGTGCCCAGTTGCAGTGCGGTCACTTACCACAAGAGGGTGCCAAAATCCCAGTTTCTTCCCGTTTCTTAAATACAAAAAAAAAATTATTTGAAATGAAGATGGCCTGTAATTAAGGATCTATCCCCTAATACTTGCCGTTCTTATAGTTTAATTTGAATTACTATATGATGTATGATTCTAATTATCATTTAACTTGAGCATCCTTCTACATGTCGATCAAGTTTATTCGTATTTATTGAGTGCTGCTCTGTTTCTTTTAATTTCTTTCCAACGAGATATGAAACTGCAAACTCTGTGTGATTTAATACTTATATGTAATTTTGTAAATTTATATAGAATCCTCTCTACCAGCTTTTGTTGACTCTAAAATCATACATGATCATATTAGATGAGGTATTTACTTTTTCCTGCAGGATGCTTGTACCTTACAGTCTAAAAACAGGGCAAGAACTCCCACTATCTACAAAAATACTATTGGCCACATTGTCTATTACGTCAGTAATACGGAAGAAGGACATCTCTGTGTTGTGATGTGAACAAGATGATCGGAGATCTCTTAATTTTCGGGTAAACGTTTCATTTTCTCAATGATTTTCTACAGCAACCGTTTAGAAGTGACGCGGGCATTGTGTCTTTGTGTTGATACACTCTGGTTTAAGTGTTCGCATAGGTCTATGTAGCCAAATGCTAGCTAGCGCTGTGCTAATGCCACCTCAGCAGCTAATTGGGTTGCCTCTCAGTAAACACTGTCTCTCATGTCTTTAGGACATTACTGGTGAATGCCGGGGCAGTGCTGAATTTCAAGCTGTGAGTATGACAGTCAGCCACCTCTGAAACAGAGCTGTATGAACTGTTCGAGGGGTAACTGTGGATGTTTTACAGGAAGAGGAAAGACGCGCAGGGATTTGGAGATGATTCCGGAGCACCCACAACAGGTGGATAAGCTATGCTGTTGTCGAAAGAGATAAGATCATTCCTATATATGTATCATGATTTGCTGAAGATTTTACGGTTATTTCCCACCTTATTGATCAGTTGACAGCCCGTGGTGAAACACAAAGCTGTAAAGAGGTTACAGCACAGACATTTCCTAGGGAATTTCTTCTGTCATTGGCTCCTGTATATTTGTTGCAGCCTTTTAATCACAGCCCCCCCATAATCTGTAAATACAAAATCTACTTTCCACTAGGCAGCTAGTGGATGTGTTACCTCAATTGAATGCATAAGTTTGAGTTCAGAGGTCTCTATAATCTTATGTTTCAACGCAAAGTTTGAACCACAGTTGTTATTGCAGTACTAGTAACTCTACAGTAGTTAGTGATCTAAATGCATCCCTTGCCTTTAATTTCAGGTGACAACATCAGAGAGTTCCTGCTCAGCTTGCGATACTTTCGCATCTTCATCGCTCTGTGGAACGTCTTCATCATGTTCTGCATGATTGTGTGAGTGACCCAGAGCTAGCCCTGGTTACCGTACTGAAGACAGATAGAAACACAAGCTTTCCCCAGTCTCCAGAGCTTAATTACTTTTGCTAAGCTTAAGATCTTTATCGGAAGCTGGTTGTACAGACGAGAAAAAGAAATGTAAAATGTTTGATCTAAAATACCTAAATGAAGATAAAGCGAAGCTCGTGACTTTCTGCTTTTGTAAGTTTTCTCTTCTAGCCTACATATTATGGCATAGAAAGAAATGTTTAAAAATATTTTTAAAATTTTAAATTTCTGATTAAGAATCTTTTTATGGTGTTCCTAAAAAACTACTTGGTAAGGGGCATTTTAACAACACCCCAGTGACAGAGCGTCTACATTTTACCGAAAATCTCTCAATATTTTGAAAGATAGTGGGCTGTAACTGTTTTTAACCCTCCGAATTTCTTTTTTCTGCACAGACTGTTCGGATCATGATCAACATTCTCCAATGAGTGGACGTCCACCAGGATGCTCACTTCTCCAGATAAATGCAACACACTTCTCCCAGACTGGACACCTCTGCTCTATTGGCCCTTTTTACAGTTATGCATAATTTTCATTAGATTTCTGTCATCGTAACTCTGCTCCAGGCTGATCGGGCAAAATGGAAAATGGTTTTTCTTCTCTGTTAAAGGAATTGTTGTTACACTTCTATTTTTTCTGTTTTGGCTGTAATTGTCCAATCTTTTGTGGAAATGTGTTGTTTTTTGCTTTATAAATAGAAATCAGACCCCACCCCCCGTCAATGCAGTTAAGGTAACCACCTTATTTCCCCCATATTTTGTAAGTGGAAAATGGGAAAAGCTCAGTAGGTCTGCGCACTCAGTTCTACAAGTGTTGTTTGGCGCACCTGCTCTGTAAGTTAATACATACATTTGCACTATTTTGGAAATCAATCCCAATTCGTATTAAAAATATTGTTTTCTTACATGCAGTTATTAGACCTTCAATAATAATAATAATTGGTGTGTTTCCATGTATGCCTTAAAATCAAATCAAAAGACTTCTGCCAGAAAGTTCCACTAAAATTGCTGTCCAGATATTCAATTCATGCTGCGTAGTTCTTTGAATATGAACATAAAGATCGGAAGTTTATCAGCTATTTTTCAGGTTACGACTTAGATTTGTCTGAGCAAAAGGGAAATAAATTATTAAAAAAAAACATAAATACTTTAATGACAAGATCACTGACATGTTTTCCTTCCACTTTTATAGTGGATGTCTAGTAGTAGTAGCAGACAGATTTTCTTCTATAATACAGCAACCACATTCTTTAAGAACTAAGAAAAAGCTTATTGTAAGTAAGTTTCTCCTATTACACAAAAATTGCAGTTTCTTACAGAGAAAACAGACAGAATAATCAGAAAACATTTTTATTTTAAATTAACTTCAATGATTAGAAATACACCGAACAACAGCAATAGTGTATTCATTTCCCATACCGGCAGTTTGAAAAGCACTCAATATAATTGTTCTTAGCCTATGTTCATGCATGTTATGTTACACAAGTCAGGATATTAATTTAATGTCCTCTGGTTGGATAGAGATAAGACTCTACATGGGCAAATCAAAATATCAGTATTTTTACTCTCAGTTTAGTCATAAAATGGTTGATAGTTTGATTAGCTTTTCTAACACACTAGTTTGATAGAAATTCTCTTTTCATAAGAGTAAAGCGCAAAAAAAAGCTGGAATCATAAAGCTTCTTTGTCCTGACATCCGTTTTCACTGGATTTTCTTCCTTCGCGTGCGGTCTCGGTTATAGTTTGATAACATAGCTTAAGTTTTTAGTTCTTGCATAGTTTGTTCCTGACTGTGCAAGTGTATGTGCTTAGTTTGACTTGTTAATAATCTACGTTAGGATAGTCGTTATCGTAGATATCTGAAACAGAAAAAATACATGCATGTCATTTAAGGCCTTTATACAAAGACTCATGAAAATGACATGAGTCAGAGGTAGGATAAATGTTTTGTGCAGTTTATTAGAGAACATATCAATCTAAACTCACCGGCTGGATAATCAACATCATCGTATATGTCACCTTCCCTGTAAAGAAAAACAGCATGCATGAAATTTACTTAAGTTACAATTCCTTGAGATTCTAAATGACAACACGTTTGTAAATTCAAAGAAACTGGAGTTAATTTTCTATTTCTGAAAGTTCTTGAGTCCATAAAATATGGATAAATGCAAACTGACATATCAGCCGCACACTTAATGAGTACAGATCTACAATCTAAAGAGCGAACTTAACATTATCTGTTACTGAAATACAAAAAAATAATCAACCACACATGAAGAGATGGACATATGCTTACATAGGGAGAAGAAGAGATCTTGACACATAGCCATCTGTGATAAAGGAAATAAAACACAAGTAAGCATTAGAATTACTGCTTGTTTATAGCAGTGTAGTAAGTATTTTATGTGCTGTGCTTAATTTTTTTTATGGACAATAACATATTATTGTTTCTCATTGACAATAAGAAATATTAATATTTCTTATGGACATCTATAAATAAACGGTGGTGTTGGGATGTGGAGTTGGTTGGCAAACAGATAAAATAAAATACACCCATTTCAGAGACCAATGACTGAAAAGAAGGTCTTGATAATGAACAGTGGGTTGGAGAGATGGAGAAAAAATACAAGACACAAAATCAGGAACAAACATTAGAAGAAAAAGGCGTGGAGTGTTTTTAATCATGTACCTGCTTCCACACTTAAATCCCTGACCTTGGTTATTAGAGATGACAAACATCTGGTAACACTCACACCATTTAATAAGCGCTCCCTCTTTTTGAGACCTTATCTTTTGAAACTGTTGGTCAGAGGAAAGAGAATCTGAGAGGGGTCTCAATGGTCTACTCACATTTTCCGAGTCTGTTTCGGCACAAAACTTTCTTGGCGCTGGTGAGCTGGATGATGTCCAGGACTTCTCCCTTATTCACTTGGAGTTCCTTGTTTCCTGGTTTCTTTATGATGGCATTAGGATTCACCATCATGCTGTGCAGCACAAGGAAAGGCCCTTCATACTGAAAATGAAAAGTCACAAGAGTCAGTTATTTCATATATCATATATATAATTATGTATGCACACATGGTCAATGAAATAACCTGGTAGCAATAAATAGCTTTACCTTGAATTTCTTTCTTAGCTCCTTTTCCATTTTTGGATCCATGCTGTGAAGACATGAATTTGTCAGTTAATCATGTTGTATTCCCACGGCACTGATATCAAACTAATCAGTGGAAACATTTCTATTCTATAGTCTTTTGAACATGAGCCAGTGACCACACCTCACAGGTCAGCTATGATTCTGCAGCTGCATAACTGCATCGATCTCACATTTTCTGTTCCCTCTCAGAAAACCAGATGTGAAAATGTACCTGATTTCTTGTGGAGGTGGGGGGAAATCAGCAGGCAGTGGCTGAACGTCATCATAGCTATCTGTGGAAAAAACACAGTAAATCTGAAACTAAAACGATTCTGTTTTCTTGTACACGAACAACCATCAGGCTGAAACAAAGCAGTTCTCATATTTATGGTAGAAGACAGTGTAAGGGTGAATTAAGATCATAAACAATTTTGTGTTTAATTTGTATTTATGTTTGATACTGAAGGCAGAGAAATACTTTTTAAAAATGGTTGAACCAAATTAGACTTGAAAAAAAGCACTTACAAAAGATTTTAGCTGACAAATCAAAAGCGGAACGTAATATAATCTGATGTGTAATAACATCAAATACCATTTTTATTTAAAACCTAAATTAACAAGACTCTAACAAAGTAATCATAATTCAAAAAGATCAATAATTAATAATAATTTATTACAGTTTATAATCAGTGAACATGTTCAAATTTTACAAAAATATGACATTCACTTGAAGACAAAAGTCTTCAAAATGAGCATTTCCCTGACAAACAAGAACGGCAAAATGCTGAATAACTCTACAAGGAATTTGTGTCTGCATTTTGTGCTTTTATCAAAATATTTAACATCTAGTTCATGTTTGAAATACTCATACTTAAACAGCCTTTGTAGCTGGAAAACCTGTTGTTATTATAATGCGCTGATAATGTCGGTTCTTGGCATGATTCACTCACCATCATCTTCAAGCATGCTGCAGATCACAGGAAGCACAGACATTAGTATGAACAAGTAAATCATTTGTTTACATCCATAGAAAAATATAAGTAAAAAGAGTTGAAATGTTTTTCTCTCCATTGAACACCCTGTACCTGTCTCTTTTGGGTGGGTCTGGTGGTGGTGGAGGTAATTCTGTGTCCCTTTTCCTTGACTGGAGCGCCTTTATCTTTACTGCCTCGTAGTCTATATCCACACACGTGTTGCTGATGTATCCGTCTGTAAGCAAATCCACCGACACAATGAGGCTCTGTGGCTTCAGAGGGTCACCACACTTTTATTATTGGGAGGTCCCTCCTCCGTTCTTTCAAACTAGTAAAATGATAGTTTCCCTAAACCATGACTCTTTGTGTAGTCTAAGAACTGTTTAGGGTCAGACCTCTACCTCGGTCTAATCAGGACCATAAAACTGTACAACTTTTCCAAATGAATTCAACACAAAGCCGAAGCGACCAGCAGAGGGGATTGTGTGGTGGCACGAAAGTGTGCAATTTCATGAGGACTACAGGTGTGAGAGGGTAGGGCAATAACCACGATATTTGTTTTTAACTTCCGTGTGAGAGACTAACATACTGTAGCAGGCTAGGCTGTGTAAGAGTTTACAAAGCCTGGCTTAACAAAAACTAATTTTCCAACCTCAATAATCTAATGCTTAATACCAACCTTAACAGTCAGAAATCAGAAATGCAGAGGATCAAAGGTTTTATGAAGTGGGCTTATTAAGACATCTGTCTGCCAACCTGCTTAAAGTAGTTTGAGGCTAAGATGACATTGTGGAACATCAACATCTGAGATGTGGAACCCCATATCTTCAAAAAATATAGAACGATAAGATACCAGATGCAAGATATAGAAATACTTTTTAAAGCATTGTTAAAACATTGCATTGTAAGAAAATAAAGACAAAAAACAACCAAAAATACTACTAAGTTGGTGAAATGGGGAAAAACGCAAAAACTGAAAAAACAAAAAGGATATATTTTATAGCAACATATATACATAAATATGTAGGCTATGTCTTTTTATTTTAACATACCATCAGATGTTTTGCGGGTCACCATGAGGCTCTTTTACAAAATAATATGGATTCTTCTAAATAAATAGTTAATAAATACATAGGAGAATTTATCCTCTTTGTTGCAGAGCCTCTTCAACAATTTACTGTGCTAGAAAACACCTTCAGAATTATTTTTTTCATCTAAAGGGTAATTTTGGAAATGATGAAAACTGCTATTTGCTAGGAAACTGTATTAGAAAACCTGATTAGTGGGACGGATGTTCTCAATGTCAACACTTGAGTGTCTTATGGTGAAACATTTGAGTGCTTTAAATGGTGTAATCAAAGCTGCAACCTGAAGACAGAGAGACACCGCAAGAGGTTTTCCTATCCATGTAATCGGTGTGTATTTTTAAATATATTGTAAAGGGCCAGGGGGAACGACAAGCCCACAAAGCATCCTCGAACTAACATTTAAACCACTTAATTCCACTTGCTCACAAATCCTTAAATTCCGACATTTAAAAACGCAGAGTATTATCACCACAGTCACAACAGAAGCTTGAGACGACAGACGCCCATTATCTGCCTTTTCTGTCATCAAACATCCCAGATTTGTCCACACAAGATCAACATTGTGGGATGGCGAGAAAAGGCGTTTTCAGATTATAAAATCAACAGCCTACAAATGATTGGAATTGAGGTTGTTACTCACAGTTTCCGTTCAGAGAACGAGCCAGCCATTTGCCTCCCGGGTTATCCTTCACTCGCACGATCTCCACACTCTCTCCCTGTCGAACACTGAGGTCAAGTTTTCCTCCACCATTCCAGTCGTGCCGAACTCTTGCTGTGTGAAGAACCTCGGAGTCGCCTTGTAACTGCAGACAGACAAAATGTGTTGATTCTTTTTTCATCAAATGTTTTAAAAGAGCCTCATTGGTGAGGAAAATGCACAGAAACAGAATCTAACAGAGTCTTTTTCCTGTTATTTCTCCACCTGAAAGTTTTTCTTCAGATCATTCAGTCTTTTCTGACGCTCCTGCTGCTCCTTTTTCATCTGCTCCGCTTGTCTCTTTATTTCATTCTTCATCTTAGGGTGTGGCTGCTGCTGGTTCGTCAGATTCCTATAAAGATATATTCCAAATAAAAAGATTACTTGGTTCTCTGATTCTCTTCTCATGTCGTAGATTCTGGTTGCTTTCCTGAAAGCATGCATTTCATGTTTTCAGTAGCATTAAATATATGATACAAGTGTTAAACGTCCTCTGAAACACTATGAAAAAGACCGTGATAACTGGTTTCCACTGGTCCTCATATCTAAAGCAGAGTACGGTTATTTATTTTCAGAGTTTAAAAGGACACATGCTGGTCAGTCACAGAAACAGCTGCCCAGTAGAATCACTGACGAGTCCATTTCTGGAGGATCCTTTGAGGCACTATACGATAAATTCATCGTGATTCTATTAAATTTCTTTCATTTTCAGCTGTATCAGCAGCTGCAGGTGCAGTTTACACAAAAATAGCACTAGCTGTAGCAGACAACCTGCAGCTGAAGCCACAGTCTAGCTCTGCAAACAGAGAAGGTAACACTAACCAAAAGGATCAGTGCTTCGATCAGGAAATCTTAAACTTACTCATCAATCTCTTCATACGTGTCTTCATAATCATCATCGTCATCCTGCAAGAGCAAATAGTTTTATTAGCACCTTTTACAAATAGTCAAGTGTCGAAATACCTAACCAAATAGGCACAGTCACAGGGCTCAAAGCAAACATGATAACGATTGTTATAGATCTATATATGCATTGTTTTATTGATCTGTACTCACCCCATCAATACACTGTGAACTGTTTTCACTGCAGGATTCTGTAAAGGTGAAAAGTATTCAGATTTGATCTCTACTTACAAATATAACATGCTTTTTCTCAAGGCCAAACACTTTTGAATAAATCGTTTGAATGCAGAGGTTTATGAACTATGGATTTATTGATTTTTTTTTACCATTTTTATCAAAACTTCCGATATCATCGTAGGTATCCTGTTCATCCTCAGGGCCTCTGGAAAGAATAAAAAAGTACGCAAAGATTGAGTTAGTTCACCATGTCCGCACCGCCAAACTGAAATGCTGAATCTCATGGTACCTATACACTGATGAGGGGGAAGGAAACCAAAGACATAAAAAAGAGCTTCAAAGAACAACATGAACAGTATAGTATTAACCCAGCTATTAGGCGTTATCAGAACATTGTGACGATCATTTTTCTACGCTCTATACAGGATTGTTTCTACCTTTTCCCATTCCAACACAAAACACTGAATTGAACAACAAATTGATTAACTTGTACAAAGACAAAAATCAACGGGGGGGGCGAATCTTCAGAATCCAAAGGTTTGATTTCTCCTTCGGTTGTGCTCAAAACTGAAACGTCCCAGACATCATTATTATACGTTGTGTATCTTTGACAACTGTTTGGGTGACACTCACACAGAGGCGACCTGACGCAGCAGCCTGTTGGGTTTGTTGCTTCGCAGTGGAGGATTTGGCGGAGGGGTCATTGCCGTTAAAGACATTCTTCTGTCCTCTGAGCCTGATGAGCCACGGAGAAGAATGACAAATATGACACTGTTGTCAGCAATAATGTGGACATATTTCCTCATTAAACTATAGCACAAGGCACATGGTCATGATTAACTGTGTCATAAACACCTCTTTGTAAGTCAAGTGCCAAGTTAAAATAGTCGTCGCAAGCTGACTCCCCCTTTGTCACTCACTTAACTTCCATTTGCATGTATAATTATCTTTTCTAATCTATTTTTTTCTGTAACAAAAAGAATGATGAACGGAAATCATGACTGACAACAAATTCACAAAACTGCAGCGCAGGAGTTTCTGGACATTTTACCTGATCACCTTTTCCAAGAACTGTTACCTACCATTGCTTAGCCTCGGGGCAGGAAAGGCAGGTCCTCGCTTGGTCTTCCGAAAGGGTTCCAGGTTGACCAAAGGAGGTCGTTTTGGTTTCAAGGGAATAGGCCCTTCGAGGGGCAGCGGCTTCCTCAGTGGGGTCACGTCCCCCGCACTCCTCTGGCGGGGCTGTTGGTGGAAAGAACGTGGTGTGGCGTTGGGAGACGACCCAAGGATTTGAACTGGACTCGGAGCTAGAGTTGGCATTGGTCTGGCATCTGGTGGTCCATGGTGCATTCGTATCATGTTCTGCAGCAGCTCCCCTGTCTGCTTGATTTTATTAACCTCTGTTGGCTGAAAGGGTGCTCTGATGGCAGAATTGGGAGGTGGGCGAGGTGAGGAAGCCGGTTTTGTAGGAATAGAAGCCGCCATCGGATCTGCCCTCGGTAACCTCACTAGACCTGGGCTGGCCATAAGCAGAGGAACGGTGGGTGAATGTCTTTGAGCCCGCTGGTTCTCTGTCACAGGTAAGATCCCTCTCCCAAAGCCGGGTCTTGGAGATTTAGGTGAGCCACTGTCTCGACTGCTGGTGTTCGAGGTACCGGCCTGGTTGTTGAACCTGTTCCTCAGAGCCTTCACATCAATGCTCTCCCCCTGAAAATAACACCAGAGCACATATTCAGCTGCAGATGCTCTGTCTCTGAAGCAGGAAGTTAGCAGCGTAGCTTCAGGTAAGCCATGCCACCGCACAGCAACACAAAGATCTCGTCGAACACCCCCGCAGCCTTTACAGAGTTAGAGTGCACCGTGCAACAAGCCCATTTCCTGGTTTTAAAATACTAGTTTGCAGTCTGAAGTCCACAAGATTTAGAAACACACTCAAAACAATCATCAAAAGATAGCTAGATTTTCAAATCCTTGAACTTAAATAAAAAAATTGTTACCCTGTTGTCATTTTCTTCTGTAACTTAATAGGATATTGAGGCTGCAACATTATAAACTAACTTACTGGGCACTTTCTTTTTTTGCTTTTACTTTCAGATAATAAAAAAATACACTTTAGCAAAAAGGGTACTGATCAAATATTAGATGCTTAGCTTGTTTTAAAATTTGCTGGCTCTGGCTTTAGTTCAACCACAAAGGGAAACCAGAACTGGCAAAGCTGCAGGAATGGCATGCAAAGGGCTGCAAAACAGCATTCAACCAATTCTGACTAATAAGAATGCGACGGAGCATTTTTTATTGATAATATTCATCTTTGAAATCCAGCATGTGGATTCTAAAGTTATTCCTCAGAACTGCATGACAAGCAGAGAACAATTAAAATTTAATAGAATAAGATTAAGTATGCTTTGACATTTACATCACAAAAGTCAGAAGCAGATTTCACAGACATTTAAATGCCAATAAAGATGTGACTTCTTCCCAAATTCTAACACAGGGCTGCCTCTCATATCTCTTAAAGAGCTTGTCACATTATCATTTACTCATCATCCTTGGATACATATAACTCTGTTCTGTAAATAAGAGTATGACCTCATACAGGCATTTACCAAAAGAAAAAGCAAATCCCCAGAGGGACCTTAAGAGTAGTCTGAATCATTTCCACCCAGTGTTTTTCAGGCATTTTCTAATGAGAAATACTCTTATTAAAATACTTGCAGTGATCAGTTGTTGCTGTGTCTAATTATCCATTTCAAAAGGTTTGAAATGGGCCGGGCTTGTAAAAATTCAGTGCCGGTTTAACAATAGATTTCAAACAATCCGATTCTGTAATATCTGAGTGTTTTCGAAGTTGACTTTACTTTTAATGCTGAGAAAATAATGTGAAGTGGATTAAAATAACCGAACAAAAAAAAAAGAGAAAAATAATCAATGAATATCTTCAATTTAAAAAACACTTATCTCAAAGACTTTTCAGGGCCCATATGGCTCAACACACTTTTATACAAGAATAAATCTAATCAGTTTCAGGGCAAAATCAATACAACATATCAGAACTAACCAAATTTTTATATTCCGCTTGATGTCCATTTAAAAGTTCTTGGATGTTTGTTTTCCTGTTCATATCTACTGATTGTGGTCAGTCATTTTATGAAAAGTTGTCAGTTTCTTCTAAAGATTGATATTACCTACAATGTTTCGGCTCTATAAGTTTACTTCTGATATGGTAAAGTTTTTTTGCTCAAATTACAGAGATGCCACCAAATCTTCAGGCCTCATTGAAAGGTTTCACGATAAAGACCCATGAAGATTAGTTATGGTTTTGTTAGAGTTAGTTAAAGTTTGTTAAAAATCAAGATTTTCTTATGTACCTATAACAGACAACGGTTGTAAAAACAATTTAAGTATATTTTGGGGAGATTTTTCCAGATACGTTCTTGTTTTTTGACAATCATGCGCAAATATGACAAATAAGGTTATTCTGAGAGAATGTTCGTCCTTGTTATGTAGACACTTGCTTATTGTTGTTTATTCACATGTGTGTTTTTTCTACCTGTGGGGAAGCAGGTGCCTGTCTCTTCACTCGCAGTGTGTCTCTGAACTGTGAACAAAGTTGACTCGTAGCTAACTCTGGGCCATGTAATTCTCAGTCCTCTCTGATTTCAAAGCAACCTGAATTAAGCGAGGTGAAAATATACAGAGCACTGGACGCTGTTGTTTGTGCGACTGCTCGCTTCAACCCTCTCGCACTGACCAATGAATCATGGGAGAGCAAAGTAGTGTGAGCATTGTGAATTTAATTAATTGAATTGAATTTCCTATCACTGATATTCTACTTTCAAGCAAAGAATTAACACACACGGACCAGGAGTCATGATCGAGAGCAGGAAGTGCTCACAACCACATTTTTTCTACCTCAGCCAGCATCCTGAGCTGGTTACCATGGAGGCACCCTCTGTACCCAATAAGCTGCAAGCTTTGCTAGTCGTTGTTTGCTTTGACAGGGAACAAAGGAAATATAAAAGTGTAAAAAAACCACAAAAGGTTCATGTAGAAGCACACGTGGTTCCCCTTACAGGCAGTCAGTGAGCGCCCGGAGAGGAGGCAGTATCTATGTGTATGTGTCTTATGGCACTCCAACAACTGTGCAGGTGTGCCAAAAAGTAGGACCGAGAATTTAGAACAGCTATTTAGGGCTGCAACCAAACGGGAACATGAACAACTAAACATTTTCTCCTTGATTTTCAGTATAGTTTAGACGTTATAGCAAGAAAGATCTTCAAATCTATACTTAAACCTCCAACAATAATCATGAATAAGTATTTTATGCTGTCCTTATCCAGCTCTTTTGTTGTGTAATAAGTACTTTGAAGTACAGCAAACTACCTGAAACTTGGTCTACAATCAAGGATATTATTACAAGGATATTACTTTTTTCAGGAGTCAGTCTACAATGGACTGCCATGCAGCTGATGTTGAACATTAATCTAATTAATTAACTGCATACATGAGGCTTTGTTTGAAGGGTTCTGGTCTCCTGTTGGAATCTTGAAGCCTTTCAAGAACAAAAACTGTATCAGATTTTAACTGGCACTTTTCTCTGTGACGGTAAATATCTTTAAAAGCATTCTATAAAATGTTACAAACTGAGTAGAAGCCATCTACTCATTCAGTGTAAGCCAGAACTGAGAACACGGTGAATAATTAACCAGTGAAAGCTGTGAAATAATGGTTTCTTTCATCAGCTCCAGAATGAGCATTTCGTTTTTCCTATTCCAACTTCCTCTTTTAACTATAAAAACTGTTAGATTTTCAGTAATGTTTGTTACAGATACAGACCGACAGCAAAAGCCGTGTGAGATTTTCTGTTACAGAGACCTTGGGGGACAGCTGGCAATGGGTGATTTAAACAACAACTACAAGAGATGCCTGAAAGAAGTTATCTACTTGTCTGTTTGGTGGTTGCATTTAAAAATAGAATAATCTCAATCAGCTCACCATGTTTTCTTCGGCCAGGATTTACTGATGAAAGAAGAGATCCATGTGCAGTAATTCCCTAGTTTCCAGAATGCTGTTGCTGCTCTAACCGTGACATGACAACTGCCAGGGCGCGTAATGCAAAGGGGGAAATGATTTGTAATTCAGCTTGAGCAACAGGGTGACTCACAGAGCAACAGATCGAAAGAAACAATTTTTACACGATGACTAGCCATGTGGCGTGTTTTTTTCTTCAGACGGTCATGTGTTGTAATATGCAGGATATACTGCAGAAATAGGCAGTAAAAATGTTACTGACAGACAGCACACATTTGCTATACTCTTTTAGCTTTATTTCCTGTATGTAAGTGCAGAACGTTTAAATGATACTCAATTCAGAGACAGCGAGGGAAAGATAAAAGTTCAAGTCCAAAAAAAAAAAGACAATTGGAGAAAAGTGAAGTATGGGGAAGCAAAGATTAGTTTTTTCTGATAAAGGAACTGGAGCTTGTACAGGTGAGTTTCAGTACCACAAATCATGAATTGTCCAAATGACGTTTATTATTTTTACATTTCAGGTACAGAGAAAAAAAATAGTGCAATACAACTCATGAGCCACTTTTGAGAAGAGTAGAAAAGATACAAGCTGGTTTAAGCCAAATGATATGTTTTTTAAGAAGTCTCACTAAAAGCTGTGTACAGTAAAACATTGTTATACTTTATATGTAAAATCCATCACAGGTTCCAGATTCATCCAAATGATAAATATCTGAATTCATAACATGTTTAGCGCAGAAAGGCTGAATTATTGAGTGCAGAGTTTGACACAAACAGATACGTTTTTAAATTATCACCAACTCATTAAATGAGAGAGTTATCCAACTCTCCCGTTGCTTCAAAGGAGGTGTGGGCAGAATTTAAAGGAGTGGTGTATCCATGAAAAGATGGAGGCATAGCAGGACATCCCACTGTGCTGCCCCCCACCATGAATCCAGGTGGAGGGTTCACAGTGGCGGGAGCCTGAGGTTGACCTCCTACGGGGGTTGCTGGGATGGCTGTCGGTGCCCACATGGGTGCGCTGCCAGCAATGGTGGGCGTTTCACCCCCCCACTGATTCCCCCAAGGTCCCTGCTGACCCCAGGGCACTGTGGAGGGACAGTGTGGTGTAGGGAAGTATGGAGCGCCTCCCACTGGCTGAGCGGGGAACATGGAGAGAATCTGAGCTGTGGAGAACATTTGCAGGGGAGACTCTGGGAGAAAAAACAGAAAAAGAAAAATCAGTTTAGGTTCTGAAAAAGGGGACAAATTGGAATATGGAAATTATGTCACATAAATGTTGACTTAAATAACACATAGCTCTAATCTCAAAGAGTGTAGATTTGACTGTAAACCTGTTTTTTAAGTGTTTAAAATATGTTTATAACTGACCAAAAACAGAAGTACTGTTCTGGTTTATAATTTGTAATTTGATGGAATCTAAAAAAAAGCACTTTTGAAGATATAAATTCCGTACCCGTTTTCAGGCTGCCTATCTCTTCTTGAGTTTTAGTTTCGATCACAGCTTCAATATCAACATCGGCTTTGTTGTTCGATTTCATATGAATGCTACCCCTTTTTTAAAAAACTATTTTTAAATTCCCTGCCTTTCTTCTAAGTGATAATGTGTTAATTGGATTTGATTGCATTACAGTAAATTAGGCTCCAATTGGCTTGAATTTATTACATCGCGGCTGGACTACTGTAATGCACTGTATATAGGAGTCAGCCAGTCTTCCCTCTCTCGCTTGCAGCGCGTACAGAACGCTGCAGCACGACTTTTAACTGGGACAAAGAAGAGGGAACACATAACACCAATCCTGGCTTCACTTCATTGGCTCCCTGTCCATTTTAGAATTCATTTCAAAATCCTTTTATTTGCTTATAAGACAATAAATGGCCTAGCTCCACCATACCTCTCTGAGCTGCTACAAAATGACTGTCCCGCTAGGTCCCTTAGATCAGCTGATCAGCTCCTTCTGAAAGCACCTAGAGCAAAGCGGAAGCTCAGAGGGGACCGAGCATTCTCTGTGGCAGCTCCCAAACTGTGGAATGCCCTCCCCCTTTCTATCAGACAGGCCCCTACACTCAGCTCTTTTAAAACCCTTTTAAAGACCCACTTTTTCTCTCAGGCCTTTGAGTGAGACTTCGACTTTATCTTAGTTGTCTTAATTTCCCTCTCTTACTTGGTTTTGTTTTTTTTCTTATTTTTATTTTTTTTTGCTCTTACTGTTTTTTTTTATCTTTGAGCTTGTCTTGTGTTGTGGTGATAATTGTGTTTTATGATCTGCTCAAATGACCTGTGCAGCGCTTTGATTTTAGCTTTGGCTCACTGAAAGCGCTTTATAAATAAAGTTGAGTTGAGTTGAGTTGAGTTGAATCCTAATAAATCTTTGGAGAGCCTGGAGATAACATCTACTGTAATTTTGGCACTATATGAATACAACTGAACTCAATTTGAAACTGTTTAGCTTTCGTTATTACCCATCTGTGATGGCTAAAAGGTCAGCCAGCGGCGCTTTGCTTACAGTGCCACTAACCTGATGGACTGGTGACTGCGTTTTGTGCGGGCGACAGAGGGTCCTCTAAACGGCTGGAAAACACCTCCATCATTTCATTGCTGGAACACTATAGATGGAAAGACAAGACAACCGTGTCACACTGACAATCAAACACCAATAAGTGGGCTATATTGAGTTGTGATCAGCATGGAACTATGCGTGAAAATTCAAAAAGGTTGAAAACAGTGTCTTGGCACCTGGTTTGATTGTTCGGAGAAGGTGCTGGGTCGTGGGCTGAAGACATCATCCAGGGCTTCTCCCTGGATATATAACAGGTGACATGTAACATCCTTTAGTCACTGAATACTGAATATCATTAAACATTTTAGGAATTATAAAAGGCTTTTGAGAGCTATTAATCTTTCATTACCGTAGCTGGAGGGGCTGAACTGTGATTTACATGAACTAAAGAGACAGTCTGAGAAAGCAAAACAGGCAGTGAGTCAAATATGATGAAGAAATCCAAAACCAGGAAGAGCCCTGGGGGAGTTCCTACTTGTGTCTCTGCAAGGGCCTTTGGGGTCTCTTGCTCGACTCTCTGGCAAACCTCCTTGATATCAAGAAGAACCGGATCTGCCTAAGGGATAGACGAAAAAACACCAAATGTACTCATACCGTGACAGTTAAAAGGGTGACAGTTGAAAGGGTGCAGTGGTCGCTATGTAGTTTCCTCACAAGCTGACTGTACTGTGAGTGTCATCTGAGGATCTTCTGAGAAGGACAAAGTTTAATCATTGTGCCTTTTTGTAATACTTGCTTGAATTGATCAAAAACAGTCTTTAATTGGGGAGAGCTGGACAGTGGATGCAGAACAGGTGAAACAGGAAGCACATGTGCAGAAAGTTGAACTGAATGAGGAAAGGCAGAAGAAACTGATGGACATGAATGAAGGTGGGGGAGACACAGTAAGCCGAGACCCACATCAAAATAAAACACAGGACACAAACGATAAATACATCACAACTGACAAAACCCGACACCGAGAACATGACAAATAGCTGGAATAACTATCTATATGTAAAGATGGACCATATAAGGATCCACATATTTGTATTATAAAATGTATTGTAAAATGTAATGTGTTAGCAACAGTATGTAACAACATGAACACTCACCATCTCGACGAGAACTTTTTACGGCATTTCTGTTAATAGTGTTTCATAAACCATTTCTCTAACTGTATTTGTAATTCATATGTAATAAAGACACACTTTATGTTCTTCTGTTAGTGCTGTGTGCCATCACCTGATTGGCCGTCTTGATGTAGAAGAGGACGAATGCCTCTTCATGTTGGTAGATGTAGGCCAAAGCTCTGGGGTCAGACGCGTCTTTAGTCAAAGAGCTAATTTTGCTCCTGTCATGGTCGTGAAGAACAATCTGAAAAACAGCATAATCTAGAGGATGTAGTAACACTGTCCTGCACAAATGCACACACACATTCAGCGACAATGTGAAATCATTCATGCTGCTTAAGTTTGTATGTAGAAAAACTAAATATTGAAATTAAGTAAAACAATTTCGGGATGGGATAAAAACATAAAACAACAAATCTTGTCAAATTTGATGCCCGTTTTTCCAGAAAGCCTTCCGACACCACTGATCCATCTTGATTATAAAAAACAACTTCAAAGCCCATATTTGAAGATTTTAAGTTTTTCCATAAACAGTGAGGGGCCATACGACGTCAGCAAATGGTAAACAATAATAAGTATAACAAGTGAGAAAAAAGAACTCCAAGACGCCTGCTAATTAAAGCGACTCACCCCACTCCTCTCATCCACAATTTTCAAACCACAGGAGGAAATTTTCAGCCATATTCTCAGCTTGTGTTTCCCTTGTTTCCTTGCTGCAGCCTCAAAGCCCTTAAACAAACACAGAAATATCAGCAGGTGCAAGAAAGAAATATGAAAAGATACACAAAGATCTATAGTTTGAGCCAAGAATGTTCCTGTGGGACCATGAGTGCCTTAATGTGTGTTTTTAAACCTGACATCTGTTAAATAGCTTCTTAATACAACTAATTAAAGGAAACAGAAAATGCACAATTCATACCTATCAACAAACACAGATTTTGGATTAAGTAGATGTTGCTATGTGGTTAAAAGGTATAGATGGAGAAAGAGCGCAGCGTTAGGTGTGCTCATGCTGTTTGTTATAAATTAGATTGATTTCACAGCATTAAGCACAGTTAAATATGAGAATTCCAGTAACGTCTATTGCCTTTTCTTTTGTCAAATATTTGGTGGCATCGAATTGAAAATGACTTCATGCCTTTTTTAAATCAATATTTCTCACTTTCAACACCGAGATGTTGTGTTTGTGTGATGTTTATTTGAAAACAAGGTTGACAAACTCTGCAAATTTGCTATTTCCTTAGAACACACTGTACTGATAAAGTTTAAAAGAATAAGATATATATGACATTTTTAATCACACCAAGTCATCTCCCTAGAATTTTGAGCCTCTGTGGCTTCACACACACACACACACACACGCTGCTGGACATGAACTCTCGCTGGATCATGCAAATCCCCGTGAGACCTAATGCTCTAACGTCATTGAAAGGAGTCAGAAAGATGTCAGAATATCAAAAGTCAATTTTCTAAAGCAGGATGTTTCCCACAATCGTCCTTATCTGATGGCAGGGTTTTCTTCCTCAGAAGCCCCTAATTCGCAGGAAAATGTCTGTTTTTCTAACACATGTACCATGTATCCCCGCTGCTATTATTGACTTATCTGATCTGATTACATCATGAGTGATTAAAGGATTAAGAATAAACAGAATTATTTGCTTGAGATTTATTTGACACATACTGTGCCTTTTGTTCCATAAACACGTTTAAAACAAAAGTCTAAAAAATGTCCAGCTTACGCGCAGCCCTTCTTTACATTGGTGGAAAAAAGGAGTAATGGATTTAAATTGGTTTATATTTCTAACATGAATTGAATTATTCCCAGAGAAAATGAATGGGATGAATGAGAGAACAACTTCATTATTACTGTATTACATAGTCCTAAATTGTGAAATACCTTACATATGATCTGCTCAGCAATACAAACTCTATTCAGTCCTCAAATTTAAAGAAAGATAATGCAACAGGAGGCCATAAATAAAATGTCCTGTCCCTTTACACCTGATTTAGCTCATAACTGCTCTTTTTTTCAACTTACAGTGGAACATTGATAAGAGAGGGGAGAAAACACTATAAGTAAATTATTTCCTCATTGTCACTGTTAGCTTTCTTTTGGCATTTAGCAGTATTTAGCTCTCTAATTTTAACACCTGATGAGATAAATCTGTGTCATGGTGGCCCCAATAAGCAGAGCAGCTGTGCAGACATCACCCACAACAGACAGCACCGCTCAAACCCTTTAAAAATGGAATTAACATAGTGACTTCTTGTAACTGACAAAGACAAAAGTGCTGCTTTTTAGTACAATTAATGTTCATTTCAGTGACTAACATGCACATTTGTCAGTTGACATATCTAAGTCATGAATGATTGACTCTTCTTAGCATCCTGCATCTGACATTAAGTGATGACAGGGGATAAAAAAATACGCTACAGTAGATGTTATCTCTGCAAAGATCGTCCCACACACTGCTAGGAAAGATAAGAGGCTGCAGGTTGCAGTTTACTCTGTCATCATACCTCGATGTTACAGATTTCTACATGCTGGATTTTTAAGTCTGTTATCAGAGACTGGGTTTAATGGAGTTGCCTGCTTAGCGTGTGACATGCTGTCAAAGTCTGAACAGCGTTTCAGTGTGGCGGACAGAACAAAACCACGATCACTGAAAAAGACTTAATACAAGTCCAAACATCCGCCGATATCAGATTTGAATCTTACTTGTCATTCAGCATCAAACTTGTATTTATCTTACATTTTCAGTCAGATTAAATGGCAGCTGTGGAGAGGAGAGTTGACAGGTTTAGGTTTATTTTGGCGGTGAACGAATTACTACCTTCAGTTTCATCATGCAGTCCAAGCACATTTTCTGTCCTTGTGCACCAGGGACCGTGTCCATGCCTATCAACTTGGCCCTGTAACGAACCCCATCCCCATGGTAACGGGACTGAGAGTCAGACGTTCCTGGGAATCATGTTGAGAGTGGATAGAGATCAGAGAAGGGGGAGAAGTGAAATGTGCATGTGTCTACTGTGCATTTGCATTTGTTAATCATTTTTTTAGAGTGATTTTAAACTTTTGCTCCAAATTAATATGCATATCGTTTATTGTCATGGTTGGGTTTTATTTACATGTGTTTGCACAAACTTCAGAACAGGCATTTTTGTGTGCAATGCCAGTAAATATTTGGGCTAATGTCCCTCCTAAAGTATGAGCGTGTTTACATGTTCTCAGTGTGCAGCAAATATGAACCCCATGTTTAACTGATCTCTAGTGAATGTTTTATCTCATTTCCTGAACGAAAACCGGCAATGTTCTGATAGAAATGTCAGTATGATTTTTGTTGCTAAAGTCAACTCTTAAACTGCTCTACTCCTGTTACGCAGTAGTGTTCAACTGCTTTTAGTCATGAAGTCATTTGACAACTTGAATTGTGCTTAGTCAGCATGTTGTACAGCATTACACAACAGAAAGTGAAGTCAACTTTTGACTCCAAAACACAAATTATTGGGGTCATGTGCTGCTTTGAGATTGATTCAGCTCACGTGTTTGTCACTGTCCACCCTGCAAATAAATCTGTCTGCATGAGCAATGAGTCTGTGACAAGTGGAAACGGTTCAAGAATAGAACTGTGCTTGCCGTTTTTTTTGTTTGGGTTTTTACGGTTTGGGAACTCAGCCAACAAATTCCTTAGAAATATATTATCATTTATGTTGGATCGTTAGATCTACCCACCAAAGAGAAAAAAGAACATATAA
The DNA here is from genome assembly GCA_013363375.1 of Menidia beryllina. Classification (NCBI taxonomy): domain Eukaryota; kingdom Metazoa; phylum Chordata; class Actinopteri; order Atheriniformes; family Atherinopsidae; genus Menidia; species Menidia beryllina. The sequence goes on from JABUIW010000023.1 coordinate 4,959,695, forward strand.
TTGCCAAAGAAAATTACATAGACAAAACGTTTAAAACAATTTGTGGATTTCAATCGATTTGTTTTATATTTTGCCTTATATATTACTGTCAAGAAATGTATTCCTTCACTTTTGTCTTTCAACTCTGCATCCACCCACAGTGATTCAGGACACATCATCACATTCTTCACTTTTATTAGTTTTTTACAGGGCTTCTTTCAGTATGTAATTTAAAAGTGTGACTCCAGAAGTGCACTTTGTTTCATAGTAAACCCTCACTGTTTATAAAGGTTAATGTGTAAAAGATCTTACTCAGAAGGATCCTTCACTTAGTTGAACTAACAGTCATTTTTCAAATGGACGTTGCTGATGGAGATGGATTATATAAATGGAGTAAACAGACTTGAATTCACTTGACGTGAAAGTTCACATCCCTGGAAGCATGTTAGAGGGCATCCAGGAAGACACTGCCCAATATAACTATGCCCTATAATGTCTCTAAAGCAGCTGGAACAGCTGGAAGCCTCTCAGAGGTACATAAAGGAGAAAGTAAGGCACATAAGGCAAGTAAGGAAAGTAAAAGACAAACAGCCTTAAAGGATTCTCGCTTTTCCCCTTAGATTAATAAACACACTGTCCCAGGACCCTCCTGGGCTTCAATTAGTCAGCCTTCCTCCCACTATTTCCATTTTTGGTAAAGTGTGATTTACTTTGATTTTGATATTTATGATACTCCCTTACAATGAAGTAAATTTTGCACAGAGAAAACATTTTATTCAAGTAATGTTTATGTTGTGATTTCTATCAATTAAACAGGCTTGACACCTACGATGTAATAATTTGTACCTCTGGGTTTTCTCATATTCTTTTACACACATTTCTCTCTAAAGAGATTGAAGAAGTAGAGGAAGGCTTTTGGCAGTTTGAGAGACTCTCGCCTTTCTATTTAAAAACAGACAGCACAGATTACCCTGCAATTAAATAAAGATTAATGATGCCAGGTGACCACTTCAATATCTTACAAGAAATGTGGATTTGGCATAATTTTCCCTGGAAATACATTCAGCAGCACTGACATGATATTCTCTTGAGAATAATCTATGATGGTCAACAGAAACCAAACCCCAAATACCTCTTGTGTTGGAGGGTGGCCTGGCTGTGACAGCAGTTTGGCTGGGTGCCGGAAAACCCCCGGCCTCTCGCACCGATTCCATCAAGAGAGACGGTTGTTTGGAAAATAACAACGTGGGGGCTTGGGACCCTGTGAAAACAAGGGGGCAGTAACATTGCTTGGCTGCTAGCAAGATGTATAGGTCTCAAAGTGAAATCGGGGGGAAAAAATAGACGATTTGTATTAATTGTTGTCCTCCATGCAGAAGAGAAAGTGTTGGATCCACCTTACCTGCTGGAAGTGTCTCCTCTTTATGAGACTGCTTCTTGGCTCGTCTCATAGCCTCAGCCGGCAGGAGTCAAAGGCCAGGCTGCATACTCACTGGTGATATATTAACATCCTCTGGGAGGCTCAGCTGCATGGGAAATCTTGTAAGACTGAAGAGGTTCCAGTCACAAATATAGACCACAGATAGTCCTCTCCCTTTTCCGAGGATGCATTTGAGGTTATGTGATTCCCTCAAAGACCAACCGTAGGTCATATTTTGTTGAACAACATCCCAATTTAAAGGGTCTTGGTAAAATATTTGGAGTTTGTGGAAAGCTGAGCAGGAGCAGGAGAGAACGGTGGCAATCCATGTCATGATGTCATGATTTTTTAGAGATCAATTTTAAAAAAAAAGTTGTATAGAAACATTACATCAAGTTTGAAACATATATAAGCACAAATTCTCCTCCTTGATTCAGGCATGTATTTGGCCTCATGCAACCCTGGAGTCACAGGGAGTTTTGTCATTTTCTAAAATAGAAAGTCCTGATAGACAATGTCTTATCAGGCCACGTCTTCTCCAAAGTAGTGCTGATTGGCCTACTGCAAGCCTTTGGTCATATCTATAATTTTTCACATTCTTAATGTTAAACTTGAAGAAAGCTCATGAAAACAAAATGTTTTTAATACACGGGGAAACAAGACAAGAAATAAATAAATCAAGTCACATGGGCTAAAACACACTAGAAAGAATATGGCTATCTTACCAACTCTAGATCAACTTTACATGATGGGGCTTTCTCTCCAGGTATAAGCCTACCCTTCTGGTATGATGTTTCAAATTACAAGTGATGCACTTTCCCAAACAAATATTTATAGAACGGATCACTTGTGACATACAAGGATGAGCAAGGCTTCTCCATGCAAAAATATTTTCTCTGGAAGGGTAGGACTAATTCAGGAATCCTCTCTAAGGCAGGAAATACTTCATCTGAGATTAGATGCAGCTTTCCCAAGATCTCCTCAAAATTAGAGGGAATCAGAATTTTTGGAGAAGATGACTGATTGAAACTTTTGTAACCTGAGGACTTTACATACCAGATTTAATCATTTTACCAGACGAATTATAAAAAAAAAAAAACATGGCTCGGAAAAGGTCATCGAGAATGCTTTCCTCTGGTGTGTTTCTTTTTCTCCCGCTTCCCAACGTTGAGTAACAGGGTAAAAAAAGAAAGATGTGACACATGCAGACGCACTGCAATGAAGGGGCTCTTATGGGGCTGAGGAGTCAGCACTTGAACTTAAAACTGTATTCACCACTTAGTCATCAGTTGTTTGTTTTGGGAATTTCATTGTTCAGCTTGATAAAGAAATTTTGTATGACTTTGTGAACTGGATTAGTTTCACTCACAATGTTGTACCCTAAGGTGCAAATGCAGACTAAAGTTCCATATTTCGCCAGTCTGATGTGCAGTGACATATTATTAAATAACCTATTTATCATTTCTACACTTCAGACTGAAAGGACAAAAACGAAAATGACTCTAAAAGGCTTGCAGACCCCTGACACAAAATGTTTAGCCAACATTATTCCAAAGGTGAAAGAAATGTGACATGCAAATCTCGCTAAAAACTATATATTGGTACCCTTCCCTTTATCATCTAATGACCATTTCTCTGTGTTTCACGGCTGAATGTTTCCAACTGTGCCCTTTTGAAAATGTGCTGCATTTGCATGTTTCCTGATCAGACTTCAACTGGAGGATTACATGTTCTGCTTTGTGTGGTGGAATCCCATAACCTCTTGATCAGATCAAACCCAGTCTAAACCTCATTTGATAAACAAAACAGATCCAATGTAACAAAAAACTCTTTTTTTCCCATAGATTGCGTGGCTTATTTTACCCAGATTGATGCTACAGCAAAATAAAGTGAACAAGTCTGAGTGGGATTAAAGACCAAAATTCTTTGCCCTTAAAAACATAAAAGCTTTATTTGAAAAATAACTCAAAGTGAAACCAACACCAGACTTCAATGCCTTTTATTTTTAACTAAAAACTATTCGTGCAATGTATGTGTTATTCATCAGAAAAGAGAATGATTTTTTTTCACATTTTAATGTGCATCAAAATAACCATTAACACGTTGTTGTAAAAAATTAAAAGCATATACATATATATTTATAAATATATATATAAATAGAAAAATATATTGATACTTTTTTTATCCAAAATTGGATTTCAAATTGTTATTTAATCCGAGGAAGGCTTTTGGTCTTAAATAGAAACAGGATGTTTACCTGAGTAACAGTGAAAAAATTCCTGTCACCAGCAGCTTGAATGTGCGATGTCCGTTAAAAGATTGCTTAAATTAAAAGAACACAACAAAGGACTGGAATCCTTTATTGTACATGCTCCTGTTATCTGTGGGATTGGGAAAATCCATCTGAAGTAAGAGCATCTTTTCTTTAGAAATCATATAAAACATTGACAGTGTATGTGACTCTACTCGCATAGAGGATCATTAAACAGTCATCAATCATCTACCATGTTTCGCAGAATATTTTGCATTACCGACTGAAATTCTAAATGACGTTTTTCATTAAATGCAAATACAAATACCACAATAAGGCTGATAGTGACCTCAAATGCATGAATTTAAGCACCTGTTGAAACCTTCAACCACAATGTACACCAAAAAATGAAAGCTGAACTCTAAATGGAAATTCTCTCATGATTATTTATTTTCATTTTGATATTTATGACACAAAAAGCCCATGAGAATGATGGTTTTTATGTAAATTTTACATTGGGGTATTGGTATATGAACTTGGCTCAGTAAAGGTAATAATGGGATTCAGCCCCTTACAGAACTGCGATTTTTGGAATTAATATCTGAAAAAAATCTATTAATGTAATTTTTGACCAAAACTGTTGACTTTTTATGTTCTTGGGATCGAAGCCCAAGGACGCAATTTTAAATAATTTTAGGAAACAAAAGAGTTTTGTTATTCAGTTTTCCCTCCTCTTCAAATCCCTTAAGTCCTCATGCATCAAAAGCCTTCAAAGCTGGGACAAAAATATCTCTTTGAACGCAAGGACTAGAGGACTTTCGGTTATTATTATGGCAGCCAAAGAGCCAGATACTTCATCAAGCAGTTGGCAAAGAATAACAGATTCAAAGAAAAAAAGATTAGCAGATTATCAGCCTAATCATTGACAGACATGCTGCTCATAAGGCCTTTGAGAATATCCCCTTCACAGTCCTGAGTATCTCTTTTCTGTATCTCCTCATCTATTAAAGGCAGTCTAAGTAAAACCCAGCATTCAAAAGCATCCAAAAACCTTCCATTAAAGTATTTAAACCTCGGTGTGCGCTTTTATTCCTTGCATATCTAAACACATCCTCTTTTTTAATGTGATATCTGAACAAAATTGTCTTTAATAAAAAAAAGAAGCATCATTCATTGTTTTGATAGCAGTGAGTTACTTTAAGTGCTGACTCATCAGTCACTTAAGGGAAGGCAAACTTTTGTAAAGAGAAGATTACTTTTTTATGACCTTAATGGTATTGTGACTTGTATGGCTGGACTGATTACTCATTTAGCAGCACATATTTACATCTTGGGACCACTGCTGAGCCCAAACACAGATGCTATATTTTGCATTTAGACATTCAAGAACACTGTAAACTAGACAGGGAGGTCCCGATCATTCAGTGAGTCATAGTCAGTGCGTTTGACCTTTCTAAATCCTGACATCAGTTGGCTGTTCAGAGTCTGCCACCTTCTTTTTGTCTGCAGCAGCCATGAGAAGTGGCGGCTTACCTCTGGTAGGGGTGTTGTGTTTTGTGTTTTACGGTCGACGGCAGACAAAGAACGCTCTCTGCAGCTCCTCAACGTAAACATCAGTCATGCTGTAATGAATGTGTGATGGCTGCAGAGCCAGAGTGTGCTAAGTGCACTGACGTCCCATATGTTCCCGCTATCCCCACGACCGTTTACAGTTATCGGCGTTTGGGACAAAGCTGTTCGGGACAAAGCTGTTCGGGACAAAGCCGGGAAACACAGAACACAACATGGAGACAAAGTAAATTCTGGATGAAGTATCTCGAGCGTCATTCAGCCGCTCATTCAGATCACTGCCGACCAAACGAACTTGAAGAAACAAAAGCTTGAACTAATCTGGAAAAAGTTTTTCATAATCAGAAAGATTTAGCTAATATGGAAGTAACTTCTTTGGGATTTGTGAGATTAATAAATATTTTGAAGAGCCAGGACAATCCCTGACACAAGTACAAATTCTACCTTCTGTTTGTTGACTTCAATTCATTAAAGTAAAACCATTCACAAGGTCTCCTTTTCTGGGAGGAGGTTGTTCATATTCAGATTGTAACATTTTAACTTCCACTGGGAAGGATTCTAAAGCGGAAAGAATCTTGTCCTGGAGTATTAACAGAAACAAATATTTACTAATTCTGGGTATTTGAGTGTTCAGTCCAGTCTAAAGTCCAAAACCTGCAGTTGCACAATTCAGGGTTGGAAAAATTGGGGTAAAATAAAGTCTATGAGCCCTAATAATGTACATTTTCTAACCATCAACCATCATAGCATCTTCCGCTCTCTTTTTAAAACAGCCTATTAAAATGGTCATGACTCAGCGGGAATGATATCATGGTGGAGCCATGTGTTATAGATTAATGTTATCACGTAGAGAGAATATGGGTGAACACCGGACGTATATTTCATTGCGCAAGTTCAATACTGTGAGTACACAAGAAAAAATACAAACAGAAGTATAATCATGGTACAATTCTGGAGTGACATCATGGGAATGTCTGTGCTCCATATCAAATCACTGGTGTTTTGTTTTTTACAATAATGTCAGATTTCCAGAGCATTTCATTCAAAATCGTTCAGCCCTCAACGTGACCACTTTTTGCTGTTAACTACTGCCCTGATGCTGTCAACAGCTACTTCCTGAAAATGACTTATGCTGTCTTTCTGTAGCCATGCTTCATGAGCACCAATTTCATTTTGAGAGACTTTTTCATTTTCAGGCTCGTCTGCTTTTTGTTGGTCTGATTTTGCTTTGAAAATGTGCTTTACTTGAATTTATCCATGTGGAAACCCTGCACAACCTATATCCAAGACTAGTAATAATAGCTGGAGAGCTCAAATTTAACCGGTTTGAGCTATGGAGATCTGTATGACTCCTATTTGTTTTATGAATAGATTTAGTCATTATTCAAAAGTTGAAGAGAATGTCTAATCCTTAAGTTAGTGCCTCTTTAATATAACCTTTTTCCTGACTTTTCTACGATATTCCATAGACAGTAGATACGACATAGGGCTTCTTACGTCTTTCTCTAGCTTCTGTATTTACGCATCCACCCGTCAAGTTGACCTCCTGAGCCTGCTGCAAACACCACAAGTCTGTGATGACGCCTGTACTAACTGTCAGATGATACCTGGAGCAGAAACGTTTAAAGAAATGGTGTGTGTGTGTGTGTGTGTGTGTGTGTGTGTGTGTGTGTGTGTGTGTGTGTGTGTGTGTGTGTGTGTGTGTGTGTGTGTGTGTGTGTGTGTCTCCCAGACTGTCTCTCTCCAAACATTCCCATCCATCACGGTGGGTTCATGACATGACGGTCCACCTTTAAGTTCGCGGCTGCGCGCAGCGACGCCTGTGCTCGATTTTGGTTACTGGAAAGCAGAGGGGAATTGGCTCCCACAGAACACCCCCTGTCGATTGCTGATAATCTTATTCAGAGAATTTAAAGGGGAAACGCTCTTCCTAGGACTCATCAGACCAAAGGATATGTATCCCACGAACGACAGCATTTGGGAGTTCTTGGCTATGGAGAGCCCGAACTTTACGCACGGTCCAGTTGTCAATGAATCGCTGCCGCCGGACCTACCCACAACTGGGGAAAAAATCGCTTTACCGATTTTTATGTTTGCCGGTGGTGCTATTGGAAATTTGATTGCGATAGTCGTACTTTCAGTATCGCGACAGGAGAAAAAAACCTCGGCATTCTACACATTGGTGTGCGGTTTGGCGGTTACGGACTTATTGGGCACATGTTTGGCCAGCCCGGTAACCATAGCCAACTACCTGAACCCGGGTGTACTAAAGGACGTGAATGTGTGCAAGTTTCAGTCCTTTTTGTTGCTGTTTTTTAGTTTGACTGGGCTGAGCATTATATGCACCATGGCAGCAGAGAGGTACTTGGCCATATGCTGCCCGTACACCTACCACCAGTGGGGAGTGGACCGTCGTTTTGCGCAGAAGTTCTTCTTCTTCATATACATAAGTCACAGTTTCTTCTGCTGCCTTCCCATGATGGGCATCGTGGAGAGCCAGCTGCAGCAGTCCAGGACCTGGTGCTTCATCGACTGGAGGACTCGGGAGCCGGTGGCCGCCGCGTATTCTGTCCTGTACGGCGTGGTGAGCCTGCTGCTGATCCTGGGCACCATCGCGCTGAACCTGGCGGTGTGCGGAACGCTGCTGCTGATGCGCCGCAGGACCGTCCAGCGGCCGGTCAGGAGAACCAGCGTCCGGGACAGGTGGAGGGCGCTGTCCTCCGCGGCAGAGACGCAGATGATCGCGGTGCTGGTGATGACATCCGTGGTGGTTCTGACCTGCTCGTCCCCACTGGTGGTGAGTTATTATTAAACGTTTCCACATGTCTACATTGTTCTTATTTGCTTGTTTGTTTTTGTTTTCCATTAGGGGTTTTGCCATGTAATTGGTGACGAGAATGATTCTAATATCCAAATGAATTACTTTTTCTTAGGCATTAATAGTTAGAACTTATCCCAGTGACGTTTCTATTGTTAAAGTGAATCTGTTTTACCAGCTTTCAATATTGTATTCTCACATTATGGTTAGAATATTAACTTAAACGATACACTTTGGTCATTATCTGTACTTCTAGAAAATACAGTGGAGCCCCCCAAAAACTTTACAAAACTCTTGATGTCTCTAACAAAACTGGTGATTTGAATCATTGTGAATTCATCAAATGGACCGTGAAAGTAGGAATTGTGCTGACTTGTTATTGTTCCTTAGGTCCGTGTGTTTGCCAACCGCGTCAAAAATGACTACAAAGCAGATCTCTCTGCCATAAGGTATGCCTCATTGAACCCCATTCTGGATCCTTGGATCTACATCCTCCTCAGGAGATCCCTTTTTCGAAAGTTGCTCAATTTAACCAGGCGGCGCACCAACCCTGGCAACACTTCCTCTCCCTCGCCACAGGCGGGTCTGCTGTGCTCTGATATGATTGGGGACAGCCATGTGTTCACTCAGCTGATGTGCAATGCAAACATCATCACTCAGCTGCCTGCTACTGTAACGTTCACTCACTGTGGCATGGAGGGCCTTTGCCCGACTTAAGACTCTGCCGACTCAGCACAAACCTGGGAATGTGTGCCGTAAGCAGCTTCACGACAGACTTTGTGGTGTGCCAGCGAGACAGAAGAGTCGAGGACGAGTGCGGAAGCACCTTTGCACAGGAGGCGTAAAGCTTCGGGGATTATTCGTTAAAAAAAAGCGGAACAGTCTCCTGACTGTGGCGCCGGCTTCCTGGAACAAGCACGGAAACAGTTTGACTCTAATGTAATCATTAAAGTGCAATTAGGAGACACAAACTGGGCTATATTTTGTGCCTCTCGGTGTTCCACACAATCACCTTGGAATTTTCACATTACAGATACAAGTTTTACTCCAGATAAGCAAACTGTTTTCTATTTCAGCCTCTGTCAATTATTTTATCACCGAGCCCACCTGCGTCCAGTCCTGTCCTTCACCACATCAGTACGTTCATTTAATCAGCACGGTTCGAATTTATGTTTCTGTACCAGGAGTGACGGTTTTAGACATCAATGAGGAACATTCTCCAACACTAACGCATCTCTTAGCCTGTCAATGTCAGACATTGGTTTCAATAGTTTTCGGAGGACCTTTTAAAGCCTAAAGGTTTTTTATAATCTTTTCAAAAGGTCAACTGATACGTGTTATTTCTGTGCCTCTGACAACACAAAAATGGTATATGAATCTTTTTTTTTCCTTTTTTTTTTACAAAAAGGGTCAATCTTTTGCCCTCATTGTTAATTACTAAGTGGAAAGAACATTGTCAGAGAGCACAGCAAGGTAGAACATGTTCCACAAAAAACGTCACAAGTCAAGCACAATTTTCCAATTTATAAAGCCAAAAACTAATCATCAAACAGTAAAATGTTTTGTTTCTGTTCCTTGTGCTTCGAAAGATAATGTTATGGTTTTGGTTACTGTCTTGATGTGGGTTTTCTGGCTTTATTAGAATATTTGTGTGTTCTGTTGTGTTTTGTCCTTAAGTTATTTTTGTATTAGGAATGTCGATGAAAAAAATGTTTTGCACTGACCCAAACATGCTGCTGATATCTGTTTCTATTAAAGAATACCGATTACTATCCAGTAAATCTGAATCAGACCGCGCTGGTTTGTGTGTTACCTATTTGAACAAACCCGAACAGCTCTTTGCAGTCATCACTTTGAACTTATTTTACATATTTTGATCCTCACCCTTAATCGATAACCATGTTTAAGACTCTCTTGAGTTTTTCATTTTACCTACAGCCAGTTTGTTTTGTTTTTACTAGAAAGACAGAATAAACCATTACTCTAGAGATAAGAAACCAACTAAGGAATTATTTTTAAGGATAAGGCTAAATAAATCAGTGTAAACTTGTTTTTGGATATCTTGAACACTACAACATAGATTATATTTTATATCTGCCTAAAGTGTGAGCTTTGTCTCATTCTTCTGACGTGATTATAGGTTGTAGACCGTTTTTATAGATTAAGTTTAGAAAAAATACACATGAGTCATTTTTAATGTTCCATGATGCATTTATTCTCCAACAATCAAAAATATTTACTAAACATAAGCAGGCCAGACTGTGCATAGCTGCACCTCTGTACAATATTTTTGTACCTTGACACCATAAATAAAAATCTATAAACATCGTTTAAGTAAAAATTCTTTCTCAAGATCCACTGAAGACAAACAAAAAATAATAATTTTACAAGTTTTACAAAGAATTCTTTCCCCTTTCTATACCGATGATCATTTACACCCAGTGAAAAGCTTTATAGCAGAGCCAACACAGTCCCGTCCCATCAGCTCTCTGTACAGAATCCCACACCAGAAAAACAATGCAAGAGTCCTGCATGTTATGAATTCTACTTCTCGCCGTCTTGCAAACAAGGCCGCATTTCTGTTGGGCGTCAATGTGAAAGAGATTTACAACATGCTTTTTGGCAACAGGAGGAAAGTAAATGCGGAAATACAAGAGGATATAGAAACATTGCCGATCATAAACCTGTTGCATGTTTCTGCCAAATGCCAATGTCGAGTTGAACACCAGCATCAAACTGCTGGTAATATTTAACCACATAACTTCTTATCTGATAAAATCAACTCAGCTTTAGGGCAGAAAAATGTTCCCTATTCTCTTAAATGTTCCTTCTGATGTCCTGAGGCGGCACGATTTGTCGCATTAAACTTGATTTATTGCATACGATGAAGACAGAATTTCAGATCAATATTCTGCCTTCAGAGCTTTTACTACTTAAACGTTTTTGGTGTTAAAAAAAAAAATCTCTCTTAATTTCTATAAAGCCAAATACTGAGAGAGGTTCATGTCCTTTTAGAACAGTGCTAGAAAGAGAACAGATGTCATAGCGAAATATCAAGAAATGCTTCTTGCAACAAAACAGTTTACTCTAATTCAACACTAAGTTTCCTTTTGGTTTCTAAAATGGGAAAAAAAATACTTGGCTTCAAAGCTGCCAAATGCAGGGTTGGTAATATTTTAGAAGATTTTAAATGGCTATGTGCAGGAACTGATCAGACCATGTATGTGAGACCAAAATGCTTCAGAACAGCTGGGGTGGATGGGTAATTCTCCCCTGGATCTGCCCTTCGAGCAAAACTGGCCCACTATACAGTCATTTTAAGCCATTTTGTAGATCAGTGAAAATAAAAGGATTACAATTCCAACATTCTATGAATGTAAAAAAAAAAGAAAAAAAAAAAGCAAGAATTAAGTAGTAACCGACATCTCTGAGACTCAAATTTGTCTTTGTTTCTTATTTTCATGCTGACCACATTACATTTTTAAGTTTAGAATTATTAACAAAATGCCGCCTCAAAACATTCAACAATCAACACACAATTACAGCCGGGGCCTCAACAAAAAAAACATCAGAATAAGGTACTAAATGATAGACCTGCTGCACTGCGTCTTAAAAAGGTGTTTCAAAGTCAATTTAACTTTATTAATCTCCTATCTGTCTAAAATAGGATTCTACGTGAATCAAGAAGGAAATTATCTTTAATTTGAGATCACATAATTTCATCAGACTGAATTTTGTGACAGTGATTCTGGTGGTCAGAAAAGGGAGGCAGAGAACCACATTACGACAGTGTAATAACAGTGCCCCCTAGAGCTATATCTTGAAAAGGGCACACCAGCAGAAACTAACAGGCTAGGGTGCACACAAATAACATGAGCAAGTTCTGCAAGAGGAAAAATATGTTTACTTAATTGTTCTGACCTAAAACCGCATCTAAAAACACTACAAATCAGTAATGACGGTGAAAAGAATTACAGTTGATCAGAGAACAAATCAAAACACGCGTGGTGGGGACCCAGAAACGCTTTAACTACGGTCGTTAGGAAGATGAGCAAAAACACATTTTGTTGTTTCTAGATGTGGAAACCTGACAGACATATGATTAAACAAAAAAACAAAACATTTCAGAGCAACTGGAAATAAGATAGAAAATAAAAATGTCTTTATAGATCACATTAATCTCTTCCACAGAAGTTTAGCAGATCAATGAGCACCAACAATCTTTTTATTGTGTCTAAAGCATCTTAAGCTTAATTGTGATGAGGGCATTCTGTGTGGTTGGCCTGTTTGATAAAAAAGAAGCAAAAGTCATCACTGCAGACAGCAGCTCTTCTTCACATTACCAGGATGTCTCTGGTAAAATCTACTCACCAACAAACTTTCTACAAAAGTACCACCTCGTGATAACGGGTGATGCCGTCTCTGTCCCACTGATAAAAAAGAGCCAACTGGAAGAGGTCACTGACCTTCTGAGTAACAGAACTGGTCTCGCTCTTCAGCCGAAGAAACAAACACTTTGTGTTTTCAAAAAGACTTCTAAGAGAAGCGGGTTCTCATAAGTAGAAGTTAAAAAAAAGAGGAAAAACCCAGAGGAGTTAACTCTGTCTGATCTGAATCTTCAGAGTTTATGAACTTCAGCTTCCAACCCAGACTTAAAAGATTTGTTTTCAGTATTTTTCTTTATTGTGTCATTTCAATGTGGACAGGCTCATGTAGATTTGAGTTTATAGTAGTCGAACTGAGTATACAGCTGAAGCTCAGGTTTATGCACACATCCATGGACGGAGCCTGTAAAAGTGTAGAAATTCACATATTCACCTTCAATTTGCACTAAATACTGATGTCTGAATGCCAATTTTCAATGGTGAACCCATATTCATCCAATGCATTTGCTAATTACTTCCAAACGAAGATTAAAGATGGAGATTAAATTTGTTGTTCTGCAGGCTTTATGTCACCACACAAAATTCTCTGTTGATTAAAAGTAAGAATTTTTTTCCAGAGACAGATATGATTTGATATGTTTTAATATGTTTCATACTGAAAACAAAAGACCCGAGTGATTTTACCATCATTAGATCTGTCTAAGATGGCTACAAAAACAACTTATCTAACGATAAGACCCTCAGACCGGAGCGGCCACGGCGGTCTGCACGTCTGGATCAGATTCACAGAATCTGATGTGCAACTAAACTTCTTTCAGATCACCTTATACTGAGGGCACGCTGCTCCTGATTTCATCCCACCTGATACAGGGACAAATGAGGGTTTAGCCAAGAACATTCACAGACTACAAGAGGGAAGAAACCTTTTATGTAGCCAAAGGTAAAGCCGGGTAACCGGCATCGGTTCTCCACAGAGAGGGCCGACTTGAAAGGCCAAACACAAAGCCAAGCCTGTCACTGCTGCAGAGAACAACTTGGAGCACAAATCGTTTTACTGGCAGCAGCTACATGAGCTTCTCTCCAATGTAACACGCCATTTGTATAGGATCCCATCCTGTTCTCAGCTGTAAACAGCCTGAATCTGACAGTTGTTCAAAGCTCATGCTCACCACAGAGTGGGAAGCATTACCAGCCCCCCCCCCCCCCCCCCCCCCCCCCAACAAAAACAAAAAAAGAAAAAAAAAGAAAAAGACATTATAAGAAACCGTCTTCATGACACATTAAAGCTTTTTTAATGGCTCAGATAGAATTGACTTAAAAACCAACCTCATTCAATGTTGACTTTTGAATCATCCCCCTAAAGTTTTCAGATCCACTCATGAAAAGCAAACTATTTGTCCCTTCACAAATGAAGTGTTTCACTGAGAAAAAAAAAAGACAAAAAGTAAAATGCAGAGAATATCTTAGGAGACTGTCGCCGATGACTGAATTACCCCACTCGGATATTGATTGGCTGTGAAAGCAAAGCCAAATTATTCCGGGAAACTGAGACATTTACACACAGTGGCACATCTAAATGTGTGGAGAACATGACTTAATCTGTAACGAAATTGTCTTCAATGGCTGATGAATGTTAAGCTTTCCTCCATCAAGCCTTTTTTGTTTTTGTTTTACAGTCTATTCCAAAATAATAAATAAACAACAACTGACAGCATGGCTGCAAGGAAATTAAGTTTAGAGAAGGAAGAACTCATAACTCGGTCCCATCACAACCACCTCATCTCACTTTCACTTTTGCTTTCTGACGCAAACAGCACTTGCCTTCAGTCTTAGGTTGGGAGCGGGTGCACAGACCCGCTGCTGGGAGGGCGGCTACGCGCAGGCGGGTCTGCCACAGCCGTCCAGAGCGAGGCCCGGCCCCTCAGCTACACCACGTACTGGTGGTTGCTGCTGTACTCTGGCGTGTAGGTATGCCTGCTGTACTGGAAGTGGTCGGTGAGCACGTTGTTCCTGTTGTGCTGCTGCTCCAAGCCGTGGGGGAAAGGCACTGACCCGTTGGCGTGGACCTTCTCCAGCGCCGGGTTGTCGAAGGACGTGGTGTCCTGTTTGGTGCTTGGCAGCAGCTTCTTGTGAAAGTTAGCGTCATACTTGGCCTGGTGACAGAGGGAAAAGAGCGAGTGGGTTTTAAGTGGCTGATCGATTCCTTGGCATCTAAATCTGCAAGCCAGTCGATCGGAGCTGGTATATCGTCGCCCTCCTACTTACACGACTCACCTTGTTGTAAAGAAAGACCCCGACAATGGCCGTCATCATGCCAAGAACATTTGTGAGGCTGACCGGATTGCGCAACATAAACAAAGATATGCTGATGACCATGATCCTCTTTGTGGCGTTGGCCACGGCGTAGCTGAGGGGGCTGACGAGGTTCAGAACGCTGAAGGCGATAACGTTCTGGGCAAAGTTGCAGAAGCCACTGATGAGGAGGAGGACAAAAGTACCCGTCCACCCCGAGATGTCCGACTGAAAGGAAAGCAGTCGGGGTCAGATAGCCAAAAGACGCGAATACCCAGAAGTGGCAAAGTAGCCTCGCAACTCACCAGGTCCCCGTTCACAAGAAACACAGACAGGTCCACCAGAACCCATGTGGGTACCATGAAAATCACAGCGTTGAAGCCCAGGATGTTGAGCAGCCTCAGGTGGTGGACCCTGGTGTCACGCAACACCTTCCAAGGGGAAAAAAAGCACCTGTGACATTAAGTTTCAACTTACATAAAAGCCGCTATTTCTTCAAGAAAGAAAAGTATTGTCTGTTTTTCCAGCAGACCCAAACTGCATTCATAATTGAATCTTCACTTGAAAGCAGCCTATAAAAAAAGTATTTAGCTGCTCTAATGGTTTACAGGAGACAGCAAAACCACCCTAGTCACTGAAACAACACAAGGATCATTTACTTTTTTGGAGAAGATGTTCTGCAGGGAAAAGCAGAGCGTGGAAGCCAGAGCGCTGATTAATCCAGAAACATCGAAGGAGAGCTCAGTCACCGTGGCCAGCAGCACCCCACCGATGATGGGGATGAGCGATACATACACCTATGACCAGATACAGAGAGGCAGAGATAGGTCAAACAGATGCTAACACAACTTTTATGGCAGCTAGTTACTCATGGTTTCATTTCATGTAGCATTGTTTATGGCCATTAATAATTTCTTACTTAACCATGAGAACATCCCAGTGGCCTTAACTCATTCGCTGCCAAAGACGTCTATAGACGTCTTTTCAAATCCAACCGCTGACTGCCAAAGACGTCTATAGACGTCTTTTATTTTTTTCAATGCGAGTGGCTTGGGGGACGATCGGCGAAAGTTTTTCCGTAAATATCGGCTTCTAGACAGAGTATGGACTAACAAATTGACCCTCTAGGTAGCTGTGCCACTTTTGATGTTAGATTAGCATAGATTGTAAGCAAATAAAAACAAACGCAATGGTTCGCTATGAGAGAAATGGCGCCGGTGAGACGCACGTCGAGGAAGAACGGAATAAGGTAGAAACAACATTTTTTTTCCTGATGATAGAAGAGAGTCTCCTCTTTCTTTTGGTGTGTTCAGTGTTTACATAGTCACAGCACAAACTATTTTGTGGCTCTTGAAAAATCTGTCAAAATTCTCAAAAAACTCTGGCAGTGAGCGACTCTCTGTTCTGAAAATGGCTGGCAGTCAATGAGTTAATAGGTAATAATTCCTAACTCCTGATTTATAACACTCTTCTAAACATTTACAAAAAGTTATATTAAGGAGATTACAAAGAGGCTTGAAAGGAAAAGGTGTCCAAATGTTGCCACTCACAGGATACAGGTTTCAAATAGCAACTGGATTTGCGTTATTCAGGGTAACTTTTGTTTTCACATGGAATGAGGAGATTATTTTCTGCTAAACAGGCACAAATGTGAGAATCTGCAGATAAAGAGAAGCCTTTAAGGCAGCTGCGGCTTATCGTGAGCAAACTGAAGGTTGAGAGAAGTCGGGTGCCAAACATTCACACAAGTCTTTGAGAGAAACAAACTCTCAGGGTAAGAAGTTGTTCAAGTTAATCGTGAAAAAGTTGAAGCAACGGTTAGAGCCCCACTAAAACGAGTTGGCAACAAGTACGTTAGCATCTGTAGATTTAATCCAAACTGCTCAGCAGGACCACAAGAAATTTATCCAAACACGATTTTGTGTGAAACTGGATTCACATCAACAAGGGAGGACAAGTCAAAGACCATCATCTGAAGCGAACGCCTACAGATGTGAGCTTTAATTGCACAGTAAAGTGCAAATGTTGGAAAGAGAACAGGACGCGAGTTTGTGATGAAACCCACTGCTGCTCCCACTCACTGTGGAACCGAGAAAACACAGCGCTAAATGCTGAATTCCAGCTGAATCCTGTCTTTGTTTGCTTCATTTACTCATCAACTTCAACTGTTTCGTTCTCACATGCGAAAGAAAACAAAGAAACGGGGGGAAAAAAGGTCAAATTTAAGTATGAACTGGTAAGTAGAACTCAGGCCCTTTAAGCAGCTCCGTCGGTTGATGATTAAACATGATCATAACAAGAAGCCTGAAAGGATCCAAGCCCAGGAGCAACGGATTCAAGCTAACAAGTTAACGAGGTTGTTGCGCATAACTAATACAAGTGCAGAGAGGCAGGCAATCCTGAACAAGCACATGGGAATTCTATCTCGTATCTTGTTCCAGATGATGCCCTTTAGTGGTCCTTATGGTGAAAAGCTGGAGTATTCAGCTGTATCTGAGGGGGGTGTGGTCTTATCAACAAGTGATCTTTTATTGGACTGCAAGAGCAGTAATATTACTGCGTTACAGTAATAATTCAGTAACTATCAGGTAGAACTTATTCTTTTATTACTACTCAGAGAGGTCCTCAGCTGCTCAAACAGGATCTCTGACACACCGTAAGCACACACACACACTCTGTGGGCCCGTCTGTCTGAACACTGAACTGTAAGGTAAACATGACACGCTGATGTTACACCCACAAGTCTGCTTACACACGTTTGGCAGACACCGGCAGCAAAATGCACCTTCATCTGGATGGAAAATTCAGGAGCATTTGTGAGCTGCCAAAATGTTCAACATTTGTTGCTCCGGCAGCAGTTGGGGACCTTAAGCACACCAAATGAAGATTCCTGTGGCAGTGAGGCTGCACTAACCTTGTCTAAAGTATAAAGATCTCTATAGGCTATGAATCATGCAAGGATACTATACATTTCCTATAACCGGAAATCCTCATTTTTTCCCTATGTTTCAATAAAAAATGTCATTTTAAAATTGTTGACTTATTTTGCCACATTTCTTTAGAGAGATGAACAGATAATGTTCCCCTGGGATTATTAAAGTATTTCTGATTCTGATTCTGATTCTGAGATCATTCCCTTTATTGAATCAGATCAGCCTCTTCAAGGTGCCCTTTTTACTGTACAACCTATTCAAGGACAAGTGGCCTTTTAACTTTATTAGTCATTAGTCTTTATTAGTCATAAGATGTAACACTATTTCATTCATTTATCTGTTGGATTTTTTTGTATTTAGGGAATAAAGATCAATATAATCATTTCCATTCAAATATATAAAGTTTGTCAGTCCATTTTATTCATTTTCCTTTCACATAGCTTTGACGTGACAGAATAATGTCAAATTATCAGTTCATCATGAGTAAATTTCAACTAGATCACATCTCTGTGTTCATGGACTTACAGGGGGCGGGGAAAAATACACAGTGTGTGCACATAGCCATGTGAAATAAAGTTGGTCTTCCTCCTCCCTCCCACAAAATGTCAGCAACAAAAGCCCCTGGACACGGGTGTAAGACGAGAAGCAGCACAGCCGCAGTGGGCTACTGTGCCACATCACCACTGCCCGAGTCTCAGACACAGACTGACACAGAGTGGGTATTGTGTTGTGTTTTATGTGCTGGACCCACTCACCTTTGTGGTTTGCTTCTCCTTCATGATAATTCTTGATAACAGGACGACCCATATTGGCATTGTGGCCTTGACTGTGAAATAAATAAAAAAAGAACGTCAGTTTGAAATGAACAAAAACTATACGCAACAGTGGCAGCATAAAAGAAGGAAGTTTGGAGAATAAAATGCTTGTACGTCAGAGCCAGGCGCACACCTCAGTCAAACACTGCACCTGTCAGTCAGGGATTGACACGCCCCTACTTCTCTGCCTAATTTTAGAGCTGACTGACATGCCACTGGCTTCATGCTGATGTGTCATCTACAAGGCATTTCTCAATAGTGTTGAGAGCATACTACCAGACATTAAAAGCAATAAAACCAGAAGAGCAAGCAGTCAACAAGCGTGTTCTTATGTTCCGTTTCAGGAACAGGCTCACTTTAAGGTTTCTTTAAGCAACTGTTAAAATTGACAGAACACCTGAGAAACGCAGCAGAACTGAAAACCCCTTTCTCTCAAAACAAACTTTGAGTACAATATACACATTGATGGATATAATTAACAAACTTAATGATAATTTGTCTGCCTGACAATCAGATGTAAATACTCAAAACCACACAGGACAACCAGAGGCAATATCTGTACTTATGTGTCAGATAACTGTCGTTAAAACACTAAATGACAACAGAATTACAGGAGGAAATGGAGTTTAATCCTTGGCCCCTGAGGAAATTGGTTATTTCAAAACATGGATGATGTGATACCTAGGTTAATACTCAACCAGTGCAAATTTTTCTTAATTCTAGTTCAGATTGGATGAGATGTAACTGAGTTAAACTATCTCTGTTTATGTAGGGAAAACTAGCAATTTCAGTAAAAATCCTGACAGAACATCTGCCGCTAAATAAGTCATGTGAAGGGATTTAATGGGAAATATAAACTGCATACAAACTATAAAACAAACTGTGATTACTTTGATCGGTTGCTCGCAAGATGAATATTATTTTGACGATTTGCATTATGGTGTAGTGTCTACCTCTGCAAAATCATTTTATGAGGAATCAAAATGACTAGACTTTGAGATTTGGAAAAAAAAACTGTGCTTTGAGATTAATTTTGTAGCATCCATTCATGTCAACATCTCTGAAAACTTAAAAATACATGTACTAAGCTAACCTACAGATTTTTTAGATATCTTCTCTTCTTGCAGTTAAATTGGATTGCACACAATAAAGAACCTTTAATTTATTGATTTTATCCTTGCTGATCTGGATGAGATGGACATAAACCCAACATGCGAGCTGAACACTGTGGAATACCCCTGAATTTCTAATGAATACTTAAAGGAACCTAAACTGTTAACTTCATCGTTATTAGGCTGTAATTACTTAAAAGCAAATGGCACAAAAACAGCAAATCCACCACAGTGTTTACACCTTGACCTTTTAATTTGTCACCATCTCCATATTTCCTCATGCTGCTTTTCATCAAATCATGATTAAAAGTCTATTCTTGTATATCATACAATATTAAACAAATTGGGCATTATTCTGATAAAGCATAGTACCAGAAACCTTTTTTTTAAAAACTTTTTTAGATGGAAGTAAAATATCAAATTGCTTACTTTGGTGCTTTTCCTTCTTTCTCCTCTGAACCACAGATGACAGTTTAAAGAATGGTTAAATTCTATTTAATGAATCATAGAATTTCCAAATAGCAATGAAGGAAAAATCGATCACACAAAGTTAGGAGGCATGTCCCAGTTTGCAAAACAGACTGGGTTCTGTTTCGGACCCTGCTCACTTATGATGTTAGCTTAAATCTAGTTGGCTAACAGCTGCCTATTACTCTATAAGGGAGTCAAAAGCAGGTTAATTTACACTTAAAGGGCTCAGTGTACGATCATTAGCCTCATGTGTCTTGTGTTCACGACCTACAAACTCAACAGCCCCTCGGGTTATTTAAATATCCGTGTGAGCAGTTGATAGCATTAGCCACAAAGCTAATACCAGCTGACGGTACGTACACATCATCAGGTTATCCCGGCTGATTTGATCCAGGTGGCAGAGAAAAAAACCCAAACTGAGCACAGAGCTGTCGTACTTACCAGTGTGAGCATACGAAACAGGAACTTTCCATATGCTGAAATGAGCCGACACGGATGCGAAGTATTTTCCAAAAGCTAAAGGCAGAATGTACCACCGGTAGTACCTGCTCGGTAGTTCTGTTTTGGGGACACCCCATGCCCGCAAGAGCGGTGGAAGGAAGACCACGATCGACATAATGTGGAAGAGAGAGACCGTGACCGGGTAGGGGAATCCATTTAGGATAATTTTGTTGACGACGTTGCCCCCCGAGCTAACCGTATACCAAAACACACACAGTACAGCGATCCGGATCCCTTCCCTAACCGGGGTCCGTTCCACCGCAGCCATCTTCCAGCGCGGAGTGACGAGTCACCGGTGATGTGTCCGGTTGCACCAGGGGGCGGGGCCTGTCTGTGACGTAGACAAACATCCGGAAGAAATTTCAAAGTATGGCAATCATGCGTGTATATGAACTATAGTAACATGTTTAAGTTAAAAACAGTACTATTTTGTTTAAACTCTTAGATGTATTAGGCATTGAAAATCTCAAGAAGTGAATACAGGTAAAAGCCAGTAAATTAGAATATTTTGAAAAACTTGATTTATTTCAGTAATTGCATTCAAAAGGTGTAACTTGTACATTATATTTATTCATTGCACACAGACTGATGCATTCAAATGTTTATTTCATTTAATTTTGATGATTTGAAGTGGCAACAAATGAAAATCCAAAATTCCGTGTGTCACAAAATTAGAATATT
>JABUIW010000023.1:4980931-5025785 GCA_013363375.1 Menidia beryllina
AATATTCTAATTTTGTGACACACGGAATTTTGGATTTTCATTTGTTGCCACTTCAAATCATCAAAATTAAATGAAATAAACATTTGAATGCATCAGTCTGTGTGCAATGAATAAATATAATGTACAAGTTACACCTTTTGAATGCAATTACTGAAATAAATCAAGTTTTTCAAAATATTCTAATTTACTGGCTTTTACCTGTAAGCTGTGTTCCTTTGTAGTATTTGTATACAGATACGAAACTCATAAGACATAAAATATGAAACACCATTTGAAAATATCAAATAAGATCTTATTCAAAGTATTGATAAAATGGAACAGAATTTAAGAGAAAAAAAAGCTAAATGTAAATAGACTTGTACAATTCATTTAGTGAACACGTGAATGTATGTTTCAATTCCAATTTCAGGAAAACTACCAAATGGTTTATGTTTTGTGATGGTACCAAATCTATTTGACTGTTGATATCGCGAGGCTATAACAAAAAAAGTTTTGTAAAATTAAATAGTTTATACAAAAGCATGATCAAAATGACAGCCAACTTTTATGTTTTTCAAATTACTGCAACTGCATTTTGTCAGTGAGGAAAGTTACCAAAAAAAAACAACAGAGAATGCAGATTTTCTTTCTTTTCCATTTTCAGTATTGTGGTAATTGCAGAGCTTTATCACAGATAATTCACGAGTTAGATTAATGTCTGCATACCCTGACAATCACGATACAAAGATAGAAAAGACAATCTTCTGTTTTTGTTTTTTTTTAATTAACACATTAACATGTCCACTCAAAGGACTAGGTAGCAAATCTTTTTCTTCTGTGTTCAATTGAACACAAAAGTTCATATCTGTACATTCACTAAGGCTCTGTCTTCTGGGAAATCACAAGTTTCCATAAGGCAAACAACATCTAAAGGAATGCTATTAAGTAGTTTATCCAGCATGTCAATTTGTTTTTTTTATAGTTCTCCCTGACAGTACAAAGTAGCGATATCTGCTTTTCCAATTAATGTTTTACAACATATTCAACTTACACAGGAAAAAAGGCATGTTTTAAACTAAATCAGAACACAAGTGTGAACGTAAAATATTTCTCCTGCTTAAAATAACGTAGTATGTTGGTATGTAACAGAGAAACCTATGGTCTATGACATTTCCATCACCAAAACCAATTCTGAAAAATTCTTTTCGGATATAATTTAAAGTGGCCTAAACATGTTAATAAATCATAAAAATCAATATGAATAAATATCATTCATGTTAGCAACAAATGTTGCAGAAAAACTTGCTGACATTTAATTTGTGTATCATGAGCTTAAGAGAAGGAAATTTAAAAAAAGGTTTTTCTCAAATCTTTTTCGGAAAGCTACTTGCCGACAGTTTTAACAGATTAAATAGGCTAAATACTTTCTTCATGATGCAGATTCATTTGAGAGAAAAAAAAAATACCATTAGCAGGAGTTTGTGTGTGAAGTGCATTCAA
Organism: Menidia beryllina; assembly: GCA_013363375.1. NCBI lineage: Eukaryota > Metazoa > Chordata > Actinopteri > Atheriniformes > Atherinopsidae > Menidia > Menidia beryllina. Next base: position 4,982,411 of record JABUIW010000023.1, read on the forward strand.
ACAAAACAGATTAAAAGCCTGTGGTAGAAACTAAATTTTTGTTTTTAATAAACTTTAAATTAAAAGATAATTTATTGTAAACTAAAAATGCAGGAAAGCAGAAGTTTCACAGATGGTGCATTTTGCAAAGCTTGAGAACAGTGTAAGATTAACACAGGATGGACAAAACGCTGCATGTTTTCATACAAGCTTTCCCATAGAGGCCATGCCGAGTGTTCAGTGCTGCTCCTCTGTGTGCCTTGTAAATACTAGCTGTTAAATGCCTGCAGGTATGGTCAAAAAGATATAAAAGCTTGAAGAAAAGCTGATTACACTTTCAGTACTGAAAGTCACAACCACATAAGCAGCATATTTACTCCCGTTTCCAAAAAACAGCACTGAACAGCAGCAGTGACTTCACACAGAGCCGGTTCTCCTGCACAGTGAAGGCAACTTAAAACCTCCAATAACAAAGCTGATAGTTTCAATCCAGACAGACGTAGGGCAGTATGTTGAGTCTGCTCTCATCTCCGTGTGGGTCTAAGGAGATGCACTCGGTCCAGTCGTACCACTTGCCTTTTGTGTCAAAGCAGCCATTGACCCCAGACCAGTGTTGTGTGTGTAATCTGTTCAGGTCTTCGTTGTTTATTTCTCTGTTAACTCCTGGTAATTCTTTGGGCAGGCTGCCAAAAGCCAGCGTGTGCGTATTCTTTGCATCTTTATTCAAATGTTCCTCCTTTTTGAAGAACTCGGTCATGAAAAAGTGTGCTCCAGGGGTGTGGGTGCCTGAGGATGTCAGCACGTGGCTTTGCTGGCTGAGGTACGACTGGATGATTTCGCTCCTGGACAACTCTTTCCAGTCGGTTTGTTGAAAGGGACTGGGGACAATCTGAGGGTTCTGCTTCATCTGGTCTGTTGCCTGTTGCTCGGGTCTGTGGACCAGTATGTCCTCACCCTCCTGGGAAGAGTCCCTTTGACAGGAGGCTTTGATTTGTCCTGTAACAGGATCAAATGTGAGTCTTCTGTCTTTTAACCTGACTGGCTTGGTGCCTTCTTCTACAGTCTGTCCATCTAAATTTACCACGTAGTCTTTAGGTCGGTATTTTTGTCTTTTCCTCTTCCCTATATTGCTCGTAGGACCTTCATCTTCCAAACTGACGGCCTCACCGCAAGAGAAGCTGCCAGAGCTGTGAACAGATTCACTTGATGGCCTGATTGGAGAATCCAAATCTGAATGGCCTGAACCACCAGGCTGAATCCCCTGAATGCAAACAGTGAAAGGCTGAGCGGACTCCCCCAGTCCAGGGGCTGGAGCTAGAGTTTGCAGGACTACAGCGTCGTCCTTTGGAGATGTGCGAGGACTGTGCCCTGAGCAGCGTGGGCTTCGTGGCTGATACTGCCCCACAGAGGCAGCTGCTTCCTGTCTTACTTGCTGTTGCAGAACAGATGATTTTATCAAGGAAGGGGTGCTAGGAGGCCTGCTGTGTCCTGGGGCACTTGAATGAGGTTTTACAGCATGTATGGGGATTTTACATAGCTTGCTTTTGTCCAGAGGCTCACAAACCTCTCGGTCTACAGAAAGAGTTTCAGCGCTACCACTCAGTCCATTGGCTGGCAGCTGTTTTGAGTTCTGTGTTTTAACATTGAGTGTAGTTTGGGGGATCCTGGCTGACAGGACCTGACCTTCCTTCTGTTCACCTTTAGGTTTCTTGTTGCTTGTTTTTTCTGCTCTTGAGGAGCAGTTGTTGAAGTCATTCCTGTTCTTCAGCTCAGGGCCCGTTTTAGTCAACGGCGGTGTTGCTGTTGGAGTGGATATGCATGGATGAGCACTGCCATTGGACCAGGATGCACCAGTAAGTCCTTTGGACAGCAACTCATTCTTTCCAGGCTCAATAAGCTTCTGCCAGTTCCGAAGGAGCTTCTTGGCCCTTTTAGCGAGGTCCTCGTTCTTGGTTTTCTTTCGGACATCATTGATCAGTTTCCCAAGGCGAGTTTCCTGCAAAGAGGCACAATTGATTTTTTTTTCTCCCAGACGTCACAAGATTTTTGAGATGCTGGACTGGACCACAACGTATGCCGATTGAACCTACCTCCAGTGCCTCTTTGGTGATAGGATACTTCTCTAGATAAGATATCACTTCCAAAACCACCACCATGTTGCGTACCTGCTGAGAAGACACAAAGAACATATACCACCATCTTCTTATGCACCAAAGAAACATCAACAGCAAACGGCATCTACAGGCCCCTCTGCAGCGTGAATACAGCAAGAAACCCCTCCAACAGTCACAGCCAACGTACAATGCACAGCAGAATGAGGCAGTAGTCTAGACATTGCAAAGGTAAAGAATCCTAAACCCATAGGGTTAGTTTAGGATCGAAGAAGTTTGGGGCGTTATTAGTGCAATGTTAAGATCAAACAGGGTTCTAGTTCGATTATAGTTGATTTTAACGTGTTAAATCATAGGAAATTCAGGCTCCTGAACGGTGCATCATGTCACTGTTTTAATAAGACAAATAGAGTGATCCCTCTTAATGACCAACCCAAGAGCAGTTTTACATGACAATTTTGACAAATAAAGCCAAAATGTGTCCCTACGGGTATGTTACAAGCCAAAACAGGAATGCTAAGAGACCATCCAGATGTTCCCATGGGCTATTGTTGGCTTGATGTGCGAGACCTATTTTTGGAAAACTCAACATGATCCAAGAATAGGAAAGAGCCGTTTTCAACAGGAAGTTCTTATTTATTTACAATGCTCGTCCTCTACTTGCCAGGCCAACTACAGTGCAGTCGAGGCAATCGAGAGGGTGTATGAGGGTTAAGACATAATTTGCCTAGACTTTCAAATGTGCACCTGTGTGTCTTTAAATTGTTTGCCAATAGTGGTTTTGGGTACACTTTGACAAACCGAGAAAAGAGAAATGCAAATGTGTTATTTTATCCCATGAGGAAACCAAAAAAAGCAATGTCGTTAAATGCCTGTTGATGTTAATCTGGATTAGTAAACTATGTGTATGCTATGTATCGCCAAATATTTTGTCATGTTTTCCAAAGTCTTATTGCAATCCAGAAGAGCTAATTACCAACATACAGGTTACACTGGCATGCAAAAAGACAAAGACCTCAATATCATGAAGTCATGTGATTAAAAGCTTTGACAGCCTGCCTTGCTTTATATTTTTATTTACTGAAGTCTGAAAAAGATGTGTCATCTTTTGGTAATCAAACTGAATACATTTAAAGCACGTCATCTTTGTGATGCATAATCCATGTTGAATTATGCGCGTTTAGGTTGTAACGTTTACTTCCTTTGTGTTGTCCCACAATAGGAATCACAGAACTCACCACACGTTAAGTAAAGGAAGATATACAGAGGTGTATCGTGACTTGGGCTTTCTGGAAAGTGCCTCTATTTACGGTCGCTGCCACAACGGGACACTTGTCAGCAGGGGTTTCCTTAACCAGCTTGCTCAGTTTGGTACATTTCCAGTCCTGATGCACCACATTATAGTTAGCACAAATACGTTCACTTGGATTCGTCAAACCGTCCAAATATGCAGGTTGCCGGCTTGTGGACGGGCACTAGTTACTTTGGCTAACTAGTAATGTTAGCCGGCTAATTGGCGAATAAATAACAACTCATCGCACACTGACTCCACTTTGGCAGCTCTCTGAAGAGACCTCCGAAAGGCTCGACCTTTATGTCTACCCGTCCCCGTCTTGTTTGTTCCTTTCCAAAGCAGCCCACATACTCACATTGCTCTGGCCGTCGATGGCCTGGAGCAGCCGGTCCCTCATCACCTGCGGGGTAACTGTGGCCGCTGTCATCGCCTGGCAGTTTCGCGGGTCAGGGCGGACTCAGACAGCAGAATTCCCTGTAGAGGCGGCGGCGAGAAACCTACCGACGCTCACAGAGCAGAGGAATGGTCTCGATAGAAGGCGGGCATCATGATTTGTGATGCATTTGACTTTGTTGTGGTTCCCCGGCGACACCTGTTCGATAACGTGAACGACGAGGACAGAATATGTTCTCCTGGAATCGGCTACCCCCTTCGGCTGGTAGCCTCCTCCTCCTGGGCCTGCTCATCTGGCTTTTTGTGAGGCTTTCGCGAGGTGCATGATGGGAAGTTTTTACGTAACCGTTGTCGCCTCGCGTAAACCACCCGTGTGGTTCACGAGACAGTATTGATATTGGATAACGACAGAGTTACGCACAATTTTCAAGATAGTGTCTCTTTCTTATTTGTCTTTGTACGTTAATATCCCACTGTATACATTTTAACAAAATCACAACCATACGAAACAGATAGACTTCCATTTTTCGCATCCTATTAATAATAATGATGAATATTAATAATAATATTTTCCTCTTCCAGATTTCATGTTTAGAAATTAATTCAAGGCCTTTTTTTAAAGAAAAGATATTTCGACGCCATCAGATATTGTATGAAATAAATGTGCAAAAATGTTCAGATTTGTCTGTCTATCCCTTTGCCAAAAAATCTGCAAACCATATCTAAAATGAAAATCAAAATAATAACTAACTGGTTCGTAACAGCCTCAATCGAAGCAAAATCATGTAGGCCAATAGGGGGCAGCAACTCTGTATTCAGGCTGAATTTGGAAGAATCAAACATCGTTTGCTTTGGTCTGTTTTAGGTTTAACTTCCTGTTTCAAAGTCCAGCTGAGAGCTGGAGCATGCACTCCTAAACAGCTGAAACTCAAAATGTTGTACAGGATCTTCTCAGAAATTCTTCTTTTTTATATCTGAGTGTTGTGAGAGCGTGTGTGTCCAGACATGCAGCAGTCACTGGAAGCTCTGGTTCGGTTGCTGGAGTCTTACAGAGGAAGAGATAAAGTTGTGAGTTTCTGACGAATCCAAATGTCTCATTAAGGCTGCAAGAAAACATTTATTTGTGTCATTATTTGGATATTTAAGTTCTTATGTGCTCTTTCAACTTGAGCCCAGGGATTTTTTGTTATGTGTTTAAAGTCTTGTTTTTGACCAGAAAAAACAGGCAGATGCTGGTGCGTTGCCATTCTCAAATTGATCTGAGTAGTTTGTTTATCATTCTGTATAATTTAAATTTGAATCCATTAACGACAGCAGTCATTGCATTTATTACCAAAATGCCAGGTCTGTCCATCCCAAGAAGACAAAAAAAAAAACCTGTTTACCAGTATTTTTTTAAAGAAAAGCATTGTGATGTGTTTATACCAGTTGTTAGTGTAGGGGAAAATGTGCTTTTCTTTACATTTGACATTACACTTGAAAATTGTTTATGTCAGTGTTGTATATCATTAATAGTATTATTATTTATCATGCAAACAGAAAGAATGAAAGCCAACTAGTGGCTGTCCTTGAATTGTCACGCAGTTACTGCTGTTTTTCTGTGTTTCTCTATGCAGATCAGGACAGTCTGTTATGGCTCTCAACTTGTTGGAGGAGTTCTCACTCGGCGTGCAGGAACAGATGCTCCCTCACAGCAACTTGGGAAAAGTCTGCTGCTGTTTTCTGCACAGCTCAGCCACTGCCGGACGGTGCTGAGGCTGTTTGATGATCTCGCCATGCTGGCTTACTCCCACAGCTATGGGCTTGGAGCTTCGGTGATTCATGCACTGTACTCACGTGTCATTCACCTGACAAATCATTTCCCAGAGACATAAGTTTGTGTTTGCCTCACTGGTACAGTTAAATAAGAAAAATATGAAAAATAATGATGGTTTTAATAAAAGACTTCCAACTGCAAAAACTAAATTAGCATGTTAAAACAAGTGCAAAACAAGCATACATCCAAAGCAATGTTACCGTGAAAATCCATTTTTAACACATTGAGCATGTGTTTTCCAGGAGGAGGACACAGGTGTTCGCTGGATATCCGTGCTGACCAATGTGGCAGACCAGCTCTACTACCCCTGTGAACATATTGCCTGGGCTGCTGATGCTGAGCTGATCAAAGTGAAGTCGGATAAGTGGTGGTTGTTCAGCACAGTGTTGTGGGGGACCTCACTGCTGCTTGGGATCCTGAGGTGAGAACATTTGTCCTCAGACAAATTGTGAAATGGAAAACCTAACTGTACATTTGTTTTGTAAAAATAGTAGAATATTACCAATTTAATATTTAATAATCTATTAACAGTTTTTTATCCTTTAGATGCACATTATGTGAACATACTCTGTGTCACATTTGGTAAAATCAGTTACTACCTATGCGAAAAACAAAACAAATGATTGAATTGCAGTCTTGTTTTTTGTTTATAGGTCACTTCGAGTTCTCCTGCTGCTGAAGAAGAAGTTGAAGAAGTATGAGAGGGATGGAAGGAACAGCAGGTGTTGTATCTTTAGTCACCATTGGGTTTCCAATGACCACATTTCTCCAAACTAAAAGTGCATGCAGAGAATGATCGCGTGTTCTCTCTGCAGACACTCTCAGCTCCGCAGACAGATGCGAGGAGAGCTGCTCTCCATCCTCAGCAGTATGACTGATCTCAGCAACGCCGTTCACTGGATGCCTCCGGGCTTCCTGTGGGCAGGACGCTTCCCCAGCTGGCTGGTGGGGCTGCTGGGCACCACATCCTCTCTGATTGGTTTGATCCAGATGAACAGTGGTGACAGTGAGCAGTCAGACAGTGCAGAGTCGTAACCACAGCTAGGAGATTTTGTGATACTTTGATTAGCCTTGAGCAAAGGTTGGCTAAAAGCAGTCATAACAGATTTTTACAAATTTGACTAGCTGAGATAAATGTAATTATTTTGGGGGGGAAAAATTTAAGTTCAAATCATCTGTACCTTATCCCGTGGATTAGGGTAACAAGTAGTTTGTGTTTGTACCCCAACATTAAAAAGCATCTTGATATATTTAGACTTTTTAATTGCACTGTAATTAAAAATTAAATGTGATTTTTTTTTTGTTTTGTTTTACACATCAGCTTTTTTTGATGTAGCTCATTATTCATGTATAGACTTTTTAATTACACTGTAATTAAACATTAAATGTGATCTTTTTTTGTTTTACACATCAGCTTTTTTTATGTAGCTCAATATTCATGTATGTGCCATTGCATGCACATTAAAGTATTATTGTGGTTCTTAAGTATATTTTTAAGGTTTTCAGAAAGATAAATTAAGGATTAGTTGTTTGCATTTTACAGAAAAGTCTCTCTTTACTTTCAGACTCTTGTGAGTTTGTTTGCTTGTCTGCAGAATTTTGTCGAAACTGAAAGTCACAGGTGAATGATTGTATTGATTTGAACTGGGTTGTAATTTGTTTGAATTAGAGTTGATGTGCCTTCAGACAATGTTGTCTATTCGCAGGCTGAACCAAGAAATTCGTTTAGATTAATGAAAAAATAAAGGACTAAACTGCTAATTTCTTTTTCTCAATCGACTATTTGACGTTTGATTACACGACCTTGAACGTTCAACACGTTAGCGCTGACGCGTGCCACGTTGCCTTCAAGGACAATTAGGCATTAATCAACTATTTCAGACTGAACGCTTAAAAATTACACAACGTCCATTGTTTCATCTTTCAGGATAAGTTAGAAAGAAAGTAAAATATCGTATAAACTGTATTGCATGTACATGCACACATATATATGTAGTGTATAAGAGGGAGAGAAGTCAGTGGTGTTAAGTTGGGGACATACGTGAACACGTGAATGTAGCACAACTAAAGAGCCAGTCAATAAATAAAACCAGTCAGTCGACAGTCACAGCATCGACCATGAGAGCTCACCAAAGTTACGGCGGCAGGAGTTTATCCTGCCAGTCTTTAAGTTAACTTGTTACATATATCAGAGTTGTTGTTGTTAGTATGACGAATAAAGCAAATGCAGAGGAGTTTTGGAGAGGGTTCAAATTCCAAACGTCAACTCATCGGTCGAGGCACTCACAGGAGTCTCTATCAGAGCACAAAGAAAGAGTAAGAGGCTTTCAGCATCGGGTAAGAGTGCTTCTTTTAGCTGTTTTTTTTTTTTTTTTTACCAGTATTTGTTCATTTGCAGTGTGTCTGCTGGTCTTAATACAGCTACTTCGATTTCAGCCAATGCTACAAAGCAGTTAGCTCCAAGCTACTTGGACTGCTATTTCAATTAGCTAAACTGAGTGTCTGGACTAAGTGTGAGATGAATTCCGTTATTTTCCCCATTTCCCTTTCAGTTCCCCTACATTTATCATCTGGTTCCGTTTGTCCAATGTCTTGATCTGAAGAAAATAGACCTTCAGTGATAAGTTTTCCCCTTTTCTGCAGAACTTAATCAGAGAAGTGAAAGAATGTGTTACACCGTAATAAACTGAAAATGTTTAGCTTTTTAGACCACCTTTTGGAGTTAAAAAATCTTCAGATGTTTTTATTTTATTTTGATGGTTAAAGAATGTGTTACACGTGATGTATTACATACCTTCTTTTTGTGATATTCATAGAACAGTCGTTACCTCTATATAGATCACTAGGGATATTTCTGTGACTTGTTGTAGTAAAGAGTCTTCTAAAATAATGCTATTTTTTTCCAACAGGCTTTCAAACAAAATGGAATCGGACATCTTCCCTGTCGATCTGACGGCTTCTGCAGCTGTAGACCCTCCTTCTGATTCGGTTCCAGTTAATGGAACTTCAAGGCTTGATGCGAGTTTGATCACACCAGCTCAGATTCGGTCAGAGGGAGAAGATCTTGATTGTTTCAACTTGATTGAGCCTCCCCCATTAGATTGGAGATCAGACTCCTCTAGCGAAGCAGTTTCAGCTGATGATCTGGAAGACCCCAGCCTGCATCCCCCTGCTGACACACTGGACATAGCAAGTCTTGGAGAATCAGTTTTGCCATGTTTGGAAGTGAGAGATATTTTGACACCATTTGATGCTAACCAACACATGCTTCTGGATAATGTAGCAGACCAAGTCCAGGATTTAGAGGTCCGATTTGAAGAGAGCAGTGAAGCAGCTGAAGAGAAGGTGGAGGTGGAGATGAGGGCTGACAGCTCAAAGCGAGAGCAAGAAGTGATGACATTTAGAGACGTCGAAGAGAGAATCAGTGAAGATGAAATCGAGGTTTCCAACAGAGGATCAGATGATGAGGACCACAGCCGCATCCACACACTTCTGAGCCACCTTCAGTTAAGGGACAAAGAGCTCCATCCTTGTCATCAGACACCGACTTACCATCACTACTCCAGCGTGTCTGAGCAGCAAGCTTATGCTTCGTCCCTATTAACAGACGACAGCAGTGAAACCACAGGCCTGCTCTTCTCTGAACACCACCAGAGAGACCTGTTAGGACTGCTGCAGTGTACAGATATCACCGCAGCGGCCCATCCCGCCTGTGTTCCCCACAGAGGCGAGGTTGATGCCGTAGTGTCAGTTTCATACAGCCAGGAGGACGCTCAGAAGTTCTGGAAGCAATATGAGAACAGACGACCGCAGCGACAAAGAGAGGACTCGATCGCCTCTCTGCCTGATGACGAGTACCCTGAACCAGTTTGGATGAAGCTGGGGGAGGAGCCTCCGGAGGATGAAGCTGCTGCAGAGAATGAACAGGTCGGTGCTGCAAATGAACAACTTCAAATGAAGTTGTTCATTTGAAGATGAACAACTTCAAATAAATTTCTAGCTATGCATCTGCTGAATAACCCCCTCTTGATTACATTTACCTAATTGTAGTCAGGAAAAGAGAGACAGCTATTTTTTGCAATCAAAAATAAATCTAGGACAGGAAAATACCTACAGTTTATCCTTCTGCATTGATTAGGAATCAGAAATTTAAATTAATTTCAATCCCGTTGACCTTGATGGAGTTGTTATCTCGCATACTTTTAACTGGATTTGTTTAATTTGGTTCTTATTTTGTCATTTTAGAATGTTGATGATCAGCCCTCATATAAAGATGGTGAGTTGTTTCAGGTTGAATATTTATCCACAAAAAGATAGATCTTGCATGTCTTACAAACAGCCGCAAATCTGATTACATTATTTGGTTTTGCTTTTTAGTACCTGGGCCTTGTGACCCTGAAGACCTGTTGGATGGAGTCATATTTGGTGCAAAGTATCTGGGCTCCACTCAAATCAAATCAGACAGGAACCCTTCGACAAACGCTCGTATGTCCCAGGCTCAGGAAGCTGTGGACAGAATTAAGGTAAATTTAAAAAAGAGATGAACAAAAACTGATGATTTTATTAAAGGGGAAACATCAGGAAAAGCAGACACACTCCGACATATGAACCTGAGCGGATTCATAATTTTTGCTGTTCAACACCAGCAGGTTGTGATTTAAACCTGAGATTTAATCTACACAACATGGTCTTAACCCAGTACTGCAAGAGAAAACAAAGGATTTAGATAAAAACCAGTATCAGTCACCGTATCAAATCTGAAGGCTGTTTGTTTTTAATAGGCTCCGGAGGGAGAGTCTCAGCCAATGACAGAAGTGGATCTGTTCATCTCCACTCAACGAATTAAAGTGCTGACCGCTGACACACAGGTACTGATCGTTCATTTGGCCACTTGCACTTATTTTTGTCTCCTGTCACATTTTACTCCTCAAATTTTGTAAGATGTGTTCCCTCAGATGAAGCTGACATAAACTGTAGTCATTTTAAAGGATGAATGCCTTCCAAAGATAATGTTAATATTACTTTACTGTATTAATAATGAATGTAGTTCTTCTATTAATGTTTTTTATATTATGCCCTATTTCATTATTCTAACATTTAATCTTTTAGGACATAATAAAAGATGAAAAATTATATAAGTCCTCATTGCATCTTATTTTATTGATTTACTACAGAAAGGGTTACTAAAGAATTGGGTGTTTAATTCTTCTCAGGCCTCTGAAGTAAGGCTGCAGTAGCAATTTCTTCTCTGTGGCTGAATTGTCTACAGAAACAAAGTGGGTCAGTTACTGTCACCTCTCTGCATGGCTGGTTTCTTCTCACTGAAATAATCGATGTGAGGATGAGCACAGTTTTCCTATTTTATCCCGCTTACCAAAGGACATTTGACTGAAAAGTGTTCCTAAAATTCTGTTATTGTTCTGCTATCCTAAATTTTACTTTGAAAAAAATAATTGGAAATGATATTAAAGAAGACTGACATGTTATATTTGGTATTCAGCTGTTTCTCAACTATTTTTCTTTTAGAGAAAGTAGTTAATCTCCCTGATTGATAAAAGTACCAACTGACATTCAGCCAGGAGCTTTATTAAAATCCACCACTTTGCCTATTTTTTCAAAATATTTTATAAAATGTCACTCTATTTAATTTTCTATTTCAACTGACTTTAAAAGGAAAACTAAGAGAAGGAATCATTCTTTTGGTTCATTGAATGATCTATCCCTCCTCAACAAATGTCACATCTGTTCATGTTACAATCTAAGCCCTCTTATCATCTCTAATTCTGATGATATTAACCCCCACATTTCCCCTCAGGAAGCCATGATGGACCACGCTCTACAGATGATCTCTTACATAGCTGATATCGGGGATATTGTGGTCCTGATGGCACGAAGAAAGCAAAAAGGGCAGGACGGTGACCCCACCTGTAAAGGCTCCTCTGCATCATCATCATCTGTGCCTCAGAAGAAGTGCTTGATGATCTGTCATGTCTTCTCCTCTGAGGATGTGAGTCTTTCAATTTAAGCTTTTTTTATATGATATTCATATATAAACAGAGAAGGAACTGGTGCCTAATATGGCTTATGTGTTAGGCTGTTTTAGGCTCGCTTCATGGGTATTTGCAATAATTGACCACTGACTTTTTTTTCTTTAAATGGAGAGCAATCTGCTGTTTACTTATATAGAAGCTGACCAAAACCTGCTCTTTTATTATTCACTAACATTTTCACAACACATCATGCACAATGTGCACATTAGATCTTACCAGCATCACCAAATTCAACTCTTTCCATATGATTGATTTATTGAATACTTTATTGATCTCACAAGTGTGTTCGTAGTTATGCATCAGAATAGTACTCATCCTGCTGTTTTCTCTCTGGGAAACTTTAGAAATGGCACACTGGGTCAGTTTAATGGGGTCTATCTTGGGAAGCAGTCTCTGCTCAGAATCCATCACTGCTGTGTGCGTGGTTTGCATAAATGACACTTGATGCCACTCTATGTTGACACCCTATCTGCTCTAAAGTTATAGTGTGCGTTATAAGGGCTGATACTACTGGACATAATTTGGTTGTTTCCTGCTCACATTAATTCAGCTCGTTTTAGGGGTGCCTTTTTTATTGGTATCTTTTTTGTTTTTCCTCAACAAGAGTTTCAATGTCTGCCTGGCCTGATTTCCGCCCTCTATTTCTGCCAGCGAGGTCTCCTGCATAAAAAAGCGGTCTGGCTGCTGTCCTACTTTCCCCACAGTTGGCAGCCCTGGACAAGAGGAAGAGGAGTTTCTTTTAGCAACTAATTAGTTGCAGGATACCGAAAGCCATAAAGCCGCTTCTTGTGCTGACTTTTATTCCCAGCTGAGTCTTAAAAATCGAAAAAGCGGTTTGTTATGCTGTAGAAGGTTTTTAGACTTGTCCCTATTTTGAGGTTTCCATTTAGGCTGGGACAAGACATGGGCTTACTTCTTTTTGCATTTGCTTGTACTGTATGAAGAAGATTTAAATAAAAACCTCACCCAGCTTCCTTTAAGTCCTGAGTCACCAGTTTTTCCTTTTTCCCTGTTCAGGCTCAGACCATAGCGCAGGCTATCGGACAAGCATTTGGAGTGGCTTACCAGCAGTTCCTTCAGACCAATGGCATCAAGGCCAGTGATCTGAAGCCAGGCGAGTACAGTGACTACCTGGAAAGTCAGGAGCTCTACAACGGAGACCTGGCCCATTTCTCCGACTCTCAGAACCTTCGCGATGTAAGCACAAAGCCTGTCTTCATATCTCACAACATGTATCCAACCCCTCATTCTATAATAATTCTCAGGCTGTTTTTTGTTATTTTCTGTGTAACCATTCAGTATTTTTCTGTGGCTTTAATATAAATAGAAAGCATGGGGAAAGTTCTGCTTTTCAAAGTCTTTTAAGAGTGAATAGCTTACTTATTTTACAAATTCTTACAAATCTCATGTACTCTATCCTAAAATGTGGCACAGATTTACCTCAACCCCCACTATCCATGCACTATTCATAATTTTGTTTTTTTGTTTTTCATGGCCTGTATATTGTCAGAAACATAATGATTAAGACTACTGACTAATAGAGGATTCAGTTTTTCTGATATCAACTCAGAGATCCAAAGAGCCAATTTATCAAAAAAAATATATAAATAAATAATTTAGGCAAAGTTAAATATAACATTTCCATTCTTGAAGATAGGAATGGTGCTAATGGTTCGTCAAAATCTTTTTGTGTTTGTGGTTCAGATAGCCATCACTAAGGCCCCCGGAGAGATCCTGGGTCTAGCAGTGGTGGAGTCAGGCTGGGGCTCCATCCTGCCCACTGTGGTTGTGGCCAACCTTCTTCACGGCGGCCCAGCGGAGCGCTCTGGTGAGCTCAGCATCGGTGACCGTATTATGTCGGTGAACGGCACCAGCTTGGTGGGTCTGCCTATCACTACCTGCCAGAACATCATCCGGGTAAGAGGGCAAAGTCAGGCCCAAACAAGAAGTGATGATGGTAAAATGAATGATAATACATTTAGTTTAATTCAACTTTGTCTACATCAAAGGAAAAAGAAACAAAGTAGCATTTTTGTTCATGTCTTTTTTTTTTTTATATTCATAAATGTGTGCTGTAGGTGGCACTGTGGTTTCATTCATCAATGACTGACAACAGTTTTGGATTTGATCTGGACTTCCAGGGCCAATATTAACATTTGAAAGTATTAGCTGTATATTTTTGTTTGCATAAATATTTTCAACTAAAAGCTTTCAGTCTTGCTCTGCTTAGCAGCCTTCTTAGTTAGTCTATATACCTCTAAGTTGGTATTTAATTAACTACTAATTGTGGAAAAATGTTGAAAAGTGGAAAAGTTTCTTTCACAGTTGGGGAGCTTAACAGCAATAGAAATGCTTGCCAAATCCTTTATTTCTATACATCAAATAAAGTAGGAATTAACTTATTTGCTCTGGCTACAAAGGGATTGGTTGAAAATACAGAAGCATAATTTGTTCAAGATATTGATCTTGCGAATGTCTAAGAGTGACACTGATATCCCCACAAGAGGGATAACATCAAAATTAAATACATTCTGATAATTTATCAAAACAGTGCTCCTGTCGTGTCCATTTTTCACTTCACAAAAGGGAAATTAACATTTTAGTAGCCTGCTGACGTTAAATTTGTGGACATTTTGTCTATATTCACCTCTAAGAGCTTGATTGATAGTTTCTGTCTGTTATGTCAGTGAAAGGTTGAATCAATTGTAGTTCTTTGGCTTCAGGTGACCATTAAAACCCCTACAATAGCTTACATTTCTAAAGGCAAATTTACCCTTCTACTTAGACATTTATACATCGCTTCATAGGCCAAAGAGTTTTACTAGATTTTTCTGTCACACACCAATAGAAGCATCTGTCTTTTTTAAACCACCAACTCATCTGTCTACCAGCACCCAAATGAACCCAAAAATTATTAAAGGGTAATATAGGTTAAAATCACCAATCAACTCCTCCCTCTTCTCATTTAAAAGAGCGTTACGCAAGTTAACGATGCAGATAAAATGGATGGATGAGATACTTTATCACCTAAATTCACTGCACATTCAAAGCGAGGACAATCTCTTCGTTGCAGTTGTAATTATAGGACATGCTGACCTTTAGAGGGATAGTGAACCCACCCCACTTTATTCTTGGTTAACATACAACAGACAGAGAGCAGCTTCAAGGTCTGCCATCCCTGCTGTCATCGCCATCAAGCGGGACAAGATATACTCTAAGCGTACTTTTACTGTATCTTATCCGATTCCGGTTGTCAGACCTCTGACAGCTACCATTATTTTAAATTCCACTACATGTTTGTTCTAACAAATTAAGTCACTTGTTATAAGGTATACTGACTCTCAGGTTATCCAAGACAGCTTATATAAAGGATTTACACTGAACAATTCTATTGTTTCTGTTTATCTGGTCTTTTTATTTATTTTTTATTTTCCATAATGCAGGACCTGAGAAGTCAAAAGTATGTGAAGCTCAGCATTGTCCACTGCCCTCCTGTAACCATGGCGATCATAAAGAGACCAGATCCAAAATTTCAGCTGGGTTTCAGCGTCGAAGATGGGATTGTATGTCCATATTCTTATTTTTATCCCCCTGTCTTCTGCTTGGCAAAGGTCTGTTTACTGCTCAGTGACCAAAAGTCAAGAATCACAGTAGTTTTACTGCAAAACTTTATGAATCTGTTTATATAATGGAGCTTTGCATCAACATTCCCAAGGTAAATTGATTTATTTAAAAATGAATAGATTTTTTAAAAAATTTCTTAAATTTCCCACAGATCTGCAGTTTGATGCGTGGCGGCATTGCAGAAAGGGGAGGAATCCGTGTGGGGCATCGAATCATTGAAATCAACGGGCAGAGTGTTGTAGCAACCCCACACGATAAAATCATCCAGATCCTGACAAATGCTGTGGGAGAGGTAAGAAGAGGGACGGCTTTTTCACATTTTTCTTTGTCAAGCTAGGACTGATGCCACCTGTGAAAGTTCAGAGGCTTAATAAAGGCTCAAAGTTCGAGGTCCTCTGATCCAGCAAGTGTGGCAAAGCAGGCTCAAAGAACTCGTAACAAAGACTTTGTCGTCATTCAGCTGTTTCCATGACACCGCCTTAGAAATGACTAGCACACGGGTGTGCTGCCTTTTGCGTTAGCTGCAACCTGAATGTCGAATTGGAATAGACAATAATTTAATAGATGATTTAGGTTTTGATTTTACATTTTTAGTTACCATCACAGTATTTCATCAGTTTGAAAACGGATTTTTCTGATTTAATTTTATTCTCTGAGCAGATTCACTTGAAGACAATGCCCGCCTCCACCTATCGACTCCTAACAGGACAAGAACAGCCGGTGTTTCTCTGACCATAGCCCGCTTCACAAGGACATAAACGCTGCACAGTGTTCAAACTACACCAGTTGTTGCCAAACTCAAAGAATATTATGCATATCGTGTTGCACAGCTTAATGTCGACTGTTGCCACACCATAAACTGTACTAGTTATATATTTTTAAGATGTAAAGTAATTTTGAATATGAAAGCCCAATTTGAAACGACAGGGACAGATGCCAGCTCTCCACTTAAATCTAACATATATTTACAATGTTTAACATTTTAGGCATTAGTTTCTGACCTCACTAACTCAGAAGTTAGATATTGGTGTGCTGTATCAAGAATGGTGAAACTTCATTAGTCTTCCAGTCTGGCTAGTGCTCCCAGTGTGCCTGAGGTAAACGGGTTGGAAGAGGTTACTTCACTGAATCAGGAAAAGAAACAATCTGTTTTTATTGTGATGCTCTTCCTGTTCATTACATACATATCAACTAACGTCTGCTACTAGCTTCAGAGTGTGCTCTGATCCATTTATGCATTGTCACTGGCTGTGCCTGATGTAAACCAGATTGCTGTATTTACAGATAAAGATGACTGCCTTTTGTGATAGAGATGTGCTTATATTTTTAAGTACACGCTGATGCCAGTGTTCATTAAAATGAGCTGCGAAATTTTTCTCATGGTTTTTATTTATTAGGAATGCTGTGGTTGATATTTTATATAGAAAATTTGATACAACATTGCTTTTCTGTTGGTAAGAAATAAAATTCAATATTTTAAAAGCAATGCACATTCTCAATGCAGTTAAATTAGGTAATTTAGCATTGCAATATTGTACAAGTTTTGATATTCATTATCAAGACTGTAGAATGTTGTTACATACTTAAATTAGTATTACTTTTAGTGCGTGCGTAATCAAAAGCTTAATGCATTATTTAATGTCTTTAGTACTTCTGGAGTTATTAGTCATTTGACTGTGACTGTGAGTGACTGGCCAATCATCTGTTCGTCAGTTACAAAAACATGGCTTTAGGCCAATCTGATCCTCGACCGGCATCTCAGACTCCGCCCATGAATTGTACGTTATCCAATCGGATCAGTGTATGGGCGGGACTCCACCACTTCCACCTGCTGTCACAAACATAGGGAAGTCAATGTCAAGGCACCGGCGGCTGTTGATGTTCCTGAATCAACAAGAGGACTTTTAATATCACCTTTACAACAAGAAGGTAATTATTAACGACTAGTTTCAACTTTAAAGCGTAGTAATCTGTTTATTGTTGTAGAAATGAGTGCGTATTACCGGTAAGGTTATCACTTAAAGATGCTAAGAAGAAGAGGCTAACATTATAGCCTAATTTATATGTTCTTTTCCATCTTAATTTTCTGCTAACAGAGATAATTAATTACATCAATTAACTGCTATGCTTCTATGTCAGCGGGAAATTACGGAGGGTAAAGCTAGCTTTTGTATATATTTATCAATTTTGCGTTTGCTTCAACGCCTGTACAATGTTTGTTTGTATTTTAGTAATAAGTTGTTTTACTGAATTTATTGTGTGCCATAGAATATAAGCGCTTATATTAGGTGCATTTACTGATAAATTAATTACAGTGCAATTATAATCTATTGACGCCTCTTAACCATAGGCGAACCTTTAACAGTGAAAAGGGAAAATAGAAAGATTTCAGGAAATGCAGTGATCCAAAATTCAAACATTATTTAAAAGTGTTGGAATTATCTTAGTAGTCTCTAACTCTAATGCTACACCAGCAAATATAGAAACCAGCTAATATTATCCATTTGATTTGAAAATTGTATTAGTCTGTGGGTTTCTTCATAACCTTGCGTCCAAGACTCGCCACCATAGTTTATTTACAAGAGCAGTTGCTTTGTTGGAAGGCACTGGCAGGGCAAAAGTGACAGTCCAAGTCAAACAGGTAAGCTGTTTGGATCAGGAGGATTTCAGGATAAAGCAGGGGATTGTCCGTGTTGAGCAGATCTCAGCGGTCACGAAAGACAACCTTTACTCACAACACACACGAAAAAAAAAACAGTTTGAGACTTCTGCTGTCTCTTTCATATTTTTGTGGGACAGGAAGGAAAAAATTTGCAAAAACTGATCAAGTTTAACTTTTTCTTGTCTCAGAATGTCAACTTCATTTTGGTTACTACTGTCCTTTGTTGGAAGAGTTACAACTCGTTCTTTCGTTATTCCTTAGTACAGTTGATGGAACACGTTATAGACCAAGAGGGAAAGATAAATACAGCTAGCTGGACATAAACTTCGGAAGAGCAAACATCTGCACAACATAAGCTTGGATTCAAACGTTCTCTCTGAACTTTATTTTTCCTTTTTCGTATTTTCAGTATTTTTCAGCATTGCGTCATGGTCAGGTAACTGTTAGAAGCAATGGGGTTTTTCAGACAGCTTTTCCTCCTCCTCTGGAAGAACGTCACATATCGCAGAAGGAACAAGGTATCCACATCTTTAGCTTTACAATTTTTTTTACATTTATTTTCTGCAAAGATATTTCTTGGTTATATAACAAGCATGCAGCTCTTCTCATTCATCAGGAAACAGTGTTGTTCAAACCGCTTGTTCTCCTCTTGTGCAGATCCAGCTAATCATTGAGCTCCTATGGCCACTCTTCCTCTTTGTTATCCTCATCTCTGTTCGCCATTCAAACCCTTCTTACAAGCAAGGCCAATGTAAGTAAGACACTTGCCTTCCTACATCCACTGTGACCGGTCTAAAAAATGGCTTTTTGCCAACCAGTTAAAGAAGATTAGGACAGTGAGAGTGGTGCGTGTGCCATGTACGCACATTTTGTTTCCAGATTGACTGCGTCACTTTATCATTTACCAAGTGCAAATGACTTTTAGCTGGCAAAATATGTATCAGTGTAAGTATCTGCTGAGTGACTGAGATCCGCTTATTCAATTTTGGGTTGATGTCATGAAAAGGGAACGGCTCGGTCTCTTGACCTCCTTTGAGCCATCACGTGTTAACAGTTGGTGATATGTAACATGTTCACATAAGAAAACAGCCCAGTTTAGGTCAGTAGACCAGTGTTTTAAAATACTTTGTAGATTATAAAGTTTTGTCCTGAAAACCTTATCTTTGACTACGTAAACCTTCCAAACCATTGTAAGTTATCAATTTTAATTATTCAAAGATGATAAAGGGTTCCGTATTTGTTGTAAACACATTTCAAAAGTGTCTAAAGTCAGTGTTTTTCTCTATACTTTTAGGCCACTTTCCAAACAAACCCCTGCCATCAGCAGGCACCTTGCCTTGGGTTCAGGGCATCATCTGCAACATCAACAACCCCTGCTTCCACACCCCAACACCAGGAGAGACACCGGGCCAAGTGGGAAACTTTGACAACTCCATGTAGGTCCACAGCTAGTGGAAATGGGCGGTTTCTTAAGACATTTGTTTACATATGTGGCTCATTTAATCAAGAAACCTTTAAATCAGTCAGCAGACTGCTCCCTCAGATTAGAGGTTCATAGACACACTTCAGTGTCTTTGTTCCATACACAGCATGTTACCAGATTAGATGATTTATTACATAGCTAACAAGTATGTGTAACAAAGCCCTGACGTATAGTCCTGCAAACTCTCTTTCCTATCAGAAATAAGTGGACGTAAACCCATCTTAATCAATCCTAAAACTTGATTTTGATATTTAATTCCAAATGAAAGTATATGGTATAATATTAGTTTTAATAGTTTTAAAAATGGACATACTTTTACCATAAAGTATCACCCCAAATATTTATGAGGAAAAACATTCTGGTCATCGTTGGTCCGAGGAGACGGAAAAAAAATACAAAGAGAATCATTTTTCCTATCCTTTTTCTCAGTGCAAGCTTTAAAGTGTGAAATGTATAGGCCAATGTGTTGGAAAATATTATTTTCCATAGACATCAATATTAGTTTGGTACAGTCTGTACATCACAAAGTTAAATTAAATCCAGCAGGTCAGCTTTGTGTAGGCAGTGAAAATTTCTCATACTGTTGATGTGGTCCTGCTCAAAGCCTACTGGCTAAAACTAAAGTTGAGTTATCTGATGTGTGTGTCCAGTTACTGACACAAACCTACTGTTTCTGTTACTGTTCAATGATGAATTGGAAATTAAATGAAAAAGTTAAAAAAGGTTGATACCCTGTTATCAGTAGATATGGAACTGTAACAAGAGTATTTGTCCCAGTAAAGGCTCCTTTTGTTGTTTTTTTCCTCAGCCTGTCACGTCTTTTGTTGGATGCTCAGACTGTTCTGTCCTACGGCGCAAACCAGAGCTTCACTGGCTACCAGGACCTGATGAAGAATGCCCGGATGCTGGGAGAAAGACTAGAATCATTGCCAAGTATTTACTTAAATCTTTTTCTATTTATCAGTGACACACAAATGTATGAAGGAGCTGTTGTGAATTTTACACGTGGTTACTGTATGTTGACGACCAGAATTATGCAAAGGTTGAATCAGAATATGCACAAGGAATGATTCACCTTTATTTGAGGATATCTGTAGGATGTTGCCTTTGTCATGTAGCAAAATCAGTTTATTAAATAATATTTCATTGAAATGGTATAAGAAAACTACAGGCCATCAATTATCAGAGACAAGAAACAAATGAAGACTTCTCCTGTTTTAATGAAGTGCTGTTCCCAGACCCTTCTGAGCTACTCTGACTAAAAAGCAGCAGCTGATCTCTTTAAATGGTTTAAACACATGTCGAGTGATCTGTTACCACTGTTATGAAAGCGCCGCGCACCCTGTTTGTTGTGGTCAGATTGAGTTACATGACTCTTACTGACAGACAATGAAATGGACGCAGGGCACTTGTCAATGTGTGTCCTTATTTTTCTTCTCTCAGCTGCAAACTCCCTGTTCATGTTGACCGAATTAAACAACCATTTTCAGTGATAGCATAAAAAACTCCCTTTGTAAAGTCCTCTGAAGGATGTTTTGGGTTGCATCTGGTTTGAAGGAAACAGTAACCGTAATTAAAAGTGATTAGTGATAGTGATTTGAGACTATTTCATTCGTGCCTAAAAAACAGACTAAATGAGTTTATTTTTATAAATCAAAGAAACATTGGTGTCCTCTGAGCAAACCAACCTACAGCTTGCATTCTTAATGATCTGTTTTGGTCCAAAGTGGTAATCCCACTTTCTGCTTCTATTCAGAATACAGCGTGTTTTATTAATAAGCAGTGAGCAGTGCTGATCCTTGTGTTTTCACTACAGGTGTCCCGGTAAAAGAATGCCTGAGAGCCAACCAGACGTTGTCCAGCTTTCTACTGACCAATACCAGCCTGTCACCCACAGCTGTGGACCAGCTGATGAATGCTCAGCTGAATTTTCAGGTTTGAACCTTGTTTTTGAACCTTAATAAATATTTACTTGCGTTGGTGCTTAAACCCTTGATATGATACGAGTAATGTTTTTTAATTTAATAAACTCAACTGGAAATCATCAAGACTGAACGACTGTTTGGGATGACCAGTTGGTCTTTTTGGATGCTTACAACTTGTAATCACGTCAATTTGATCACCTCCAGGCCACGTTGACATTAGCTCAGGTGCAACCAAAGGACTTGGTGTGCAATCTAAGCACACTGGCACAGCTGTTAACTGTTGATGGAGGAGCAGCCAACATGACAGAGCTTCAGACTCAGTTGTGTGACCAGCCAGCCAACGTCCTGCAGGAAGCCGAGCGCCTTTTCCTCACCCAGCTTGACTTGACCAAGTTCTTCACAGTGAGTGTGGTTACGAAACATCTCGAATAGATTGCCAGAAACAGCTCAACAGACCTGTTGTTTTCAGAAAAAAAGTTTTTTACTGATAAATACTCTTACAAATAATCTCGGCTGTGTTTTTTTTTTTTTTTTTCAGTGAACACAGTTTTGATTGAAAATGACACATTCTTAGTGTCTCTATGTCTAGAAAGCCTGCAGCATTTACATGTTTGACCTCTGGCCCTGGCACAGAGAGCCTGGCTGTCCAGCATTAATGACGATAGGTTAGGGCCATCTAGACTTACACCCAAAACCAAGTCAAGGGAATCTGTCAGCAGGGAATTTTCTTTCTTTAAAAAAATAAAGAAATAAAGAAACAAACAATTTGCTAACATAGGATGACACTTTTCTCCATGACAGGCAGACCTTTTAAGGGTCAGTGCTGGAGACCTCATGCTCATCAATCAGGCTGTCGCTTCAGTTTCAGAGGAACTGGCTGAACTCATGAATGATGTAAGAACTTTTTTGTTTCTATGTTTGTTTAAATGATAGGTTAGACCCCATTTTTGGAAACTGATAACAGACCAGATTTTGTGATTAATACGTCTCACTACATACCAAGTGTTGTATGTTACTAGTATGTAATAAAGCATATTACATATCTAAGCATCTTAATTATTTTTTGCTAGTTTTTCTGAATTTTTTTTTTCTACCTGTGCTTACATAAGTTATTTTTCGTTCTTCCTAACTCACTATAACCTTTCTTTTTTTCTCTCTCTATATTTCTATCCTTTTGTGTTGTATTGTTCTGCCTCCGAACCTTTTGCTATCACTTCTGTCTTCCATCAGCTCTCCTCCCTCTCTAGTTTTGCAGAAATGAGCGATGCGCTTGAGCTTCTGTCACCCGAAAACCGCAGAGCTAAACCCAGAGAAAGTTTTAGAGCTTTTTCGAAGATCATTTGTGGCCATCCAAAGATTGGTGGCGAACGTATCCCATCACTTAATTGGTATGAAAACAATGATATCAAGTCTTTCTTGGGAAACAATGGCACAGAGGACCTGAATCTGGACAGCAACAATAACACAAGTAAGAATCATGATGTTTAAAAAAAAAACATGAAGTAAGGCTCCATTTTTAAATTTTCAGGTGGCTCAGGTTCATAAATGTTCTAGGACTCAACATTTTTTGTGATAAAATCATTAAGGCTGTGATCAATTAGCATTCTATAGTGGGACAGTTTTAACAGTGTTTATTAATTAGTTGATTCTACTTCTGGTTCTTCATTGATCTCAGTGATTGAAGTCTGCTCACTAATATTGAACATTATACTTCAATTGTAGACGGTGGCGCTAACTATTTCATCTAGCCGATCCCTCATTATTATATCTAACAAACCATTGTTCATATAAGGTTGCAAATTACTTGCAATTGAGAAAGAAGTATGATGGTGCTGAAAAAAATACCCTGTTTGTGTCATATTGTTTTTGTTGTCTGAATTGATCTGTTTGGTTGCTTTCTCTATTCATGCAGCTCCGTTTTGTAGAAATTTGATCCAAGGTCTGGAGTCCAACCCCCTGTCCCGCATTGTGTGGCGAGGAATCAAACCTCTGTTTATCGGAAAAGTGTTGTACACACCAGACACTCCTGCTGTGCAGAAAATCATGAAAGAGGTAGAAAAGGCTGAAAATCACCAATTATCTTTTGTTTTCACCTGCCCTGTTGGATAGGGTGAAAATATGATCAAACAGATCATTTAGCCCTTAAATCCACGAATGACATGAAGTTTAAATGAAACCCTCAACCGAACACTACAAGTGTGCTTGATATTTGCATACAGGTGCATTATATTTACCACTGCCTTGCACAACTTTTTTCCAAGCCACCAAAACATTCATTTTAAACATTTGATGCAAATGACTCGTGTCTTTGTTTTTTGGGGTTCTTCAGTGGGTTTAAGTGCTTAAACCAACATTGGGTTGTGTTTATGAAGGTAAACAAGACTTTTGAAGACATGCAGATTCTCCAGGATCTCAGTGATGCCTGGGAGGAGGTGGGACCACAGATCAAGAACTACATGGAGAACAGTGCAGAGATTCAGCTGCTGCAGGTGTGACTCTCCTCTTTTTTTCTTTTCCTGAGTGCAGATTGTGATATGATGGATTTGTTACCAGAAAAAGATGGAGTACACATGTTTTATGTGTGTAACAGAATTTGCTGAAGCGTCCAGAGATTGCAGTACTGATCAATATGCGCTTGGAAGGCACGCCTTACACAGCCTCCCAGATCGCTCGTTTCCTGTCTACACCCCCACCAGACACCCCAAGAAAGCAAGGGGCATCAACTACATGGTTGGACCTCTACCATGATGTCGGAAGCACCATCACCACTCTCGCACAAGTCATTGAGGTGCTCTTCCTTCGTCCTGTTTTAATTTTCTTTTATGCTCTTCTCAAAAAATACAACCCAAAAATAAGTTTCCAAGTCCATATATTTAGAAGCTTTTGAACGTTGTTCATAATTTCTTTGTTCCAAGTGCTAGTGTTGTGGGTTTTCTAAATTTATGAAGTGAAACAAATAGTAAATAGACTAATATGATCTTGTTTTCTTCTGTAGTGTTTCACCTTGGATAAACTGGAGGGGTATGGAACAGAGGGGCAACTAATTGAAAGAGCTATGGAGCTGCTGGAGGACAGGCATTTCTGGGCAGGTGTGGTTTTCCTGCTCCCAAACACTTCCTCAACGGAGCTACCACCACATGTCACTTACAAGATTCGAATGGATATTGATGATGTGACCCGGACCAATAAGATCAAGGATAGGTAATGAGGATTCACTATGTCTCACTTTGTGTCCTCTTCTGTGTTTAAATGCCAGTTTGAATGAAAACATCAGAACATTTTTCTGTGCAGCATGGGTATTGCTTTCAATGCATATTTAATCATAATTAACATTTCTCTAAAAAGTTAAGCCTTTTCATTAAAAAATCAAATTGAGCATTTTGAGGTAACTTAACCACTTGATTATGATCTATTTCCCCAGTTTTATGCTAGTTTTTGTCTTGTCTTGTTTTCAGGTTTTGGGATCCTGGACCATCTGCCGACCCATTTAGTGATATGCGCTACATTTGGGGTGGGTTTGTCTACATCCAAGACTTGGTGGAGAGAGCAGTTAACACCATACTAACTGGAGTGAAACAGAACATTGGAATATACATCCAACAGATGCCTTACCCCTGCTACGTGGACGATGTGTGAGTGACTGATTCTGTCGTAGACTGTGCTAACAGTCATTCTGCCTTCGCAATGCTTTACCTTTTTCATCTGAAAAAGTAAATTTTTTTAGATTTAAGTGTGGCATTACGTGCAAATATAAGAAACAACACTATCCTATGGAAGAGTGTTTCCATCTGAAATGAAAAGCAGTTTTCTTGTTGTTT
This sequence comes from Menidia beryllina, assembly GCA_013363375.1. Classification (NCBI taxonomy): domain Eukaryota; kingdom Metazoa; phylum Chordata; class Actinopteri; order Atheriniformes; family Atherinopsidae; genus Menidia; species Menidia beryllina. The sequence goes on from JABUIW010000023.1 coordinate 5,007,566, forward strand.
CTGCGACTATCAGCAGATATAAGGAAAGATTAAAGAATATTTACACTTTTAAAAAGTGATGAAAAAGATTCGATATTGGGTAATTGTTAAATACAGAGGTTTATATCTTTGTTCTGTGTTTACGAGAACTAAACCAACTTAGATCTGTTAATATTGTTAAAAGGTTCAACATAGTTGCCCTTGCACTCTGTAAATCCCGCCAGCCATGGATTGTGTCACTGTTACTGTTACTGTCATCATCATCATCATCTCATTTCTGTTCTTGTCTCCAACAGCTTTCTTCGAGTGCTGAATCGCTCCTTGCCTCTTTTCATGACCCTGGCATGGATCTACTCAGTGGCTATGATCATCAAAGGTGTGGTGTACGAGAAGGAGGCAAGGCTAAAGGAAACCATGAGGATTATGGGTCTGGGTACAGGGACGCTGTGGTTCAGTTGGTTCATCAGCAGCTTAATTCCTTTCTTAATTTCGGCAGCACTTCTTATTGCTCTGCTCAAGGTGAGATGACCACTCATTCAGCTCCAATTATATGAAAGGACAAATACAAATTGAATTTCAATAGGACAGCATTTTCACGTTTAAACAATTAACTTTCTGAAATTTGTTTTTCTTAAAGGGAAGAAAGCGTTTTTGTAGTGGGCACGGTAGCAAATGGGTCTCAAATCTTTCTCTCTCTTTTCTTTTCAGTGGGGTGACATATTACCGTACAGCGACCCAGCTGTTGTCTTCTTTTTCCTCATGGCATTTGCCACTGCAACCATCATGCAGTGTTTCCTCATCAGCACGTTCTTCTCCAAGGCCAACCTGGCATCTGCCTGTGGAGGGCTCATCTACTTCAGCTTCTACCTGCCTTATGTGCTGTGCGTTGCCTGGAGAGACCACCTCAATTCTACACACCGAATTTTAGCTGTGAGTGAACTGTGGCTGCAAATGGAGAGTTTATTTTCTAAATAGTATTTTTTTTCACTACAAATAACTCAGTCCTATACTTTTGAACCATTTCTGTTCACGTAAAATCATATATTTGTAATAATTATGAATAACTAGATAGATGTTTGAGTTAAATATTTAATATGGTTTATTTATTTAAGGTTTAATGGTTTATTTCTTTCAGAGTTTTTTGTCGCCTGTGGCCTTTGGCTTTGGTTGCGATTATTTCTCTCAGTATGAAGAGCAAGGAGTGGGTATCCAGTGGTACAACCTCCGGGGCAGCCCAGTAGAAGGAGACACGTACAACTTCACTACCTCCATAATTATGCTTTATGTAGATGCTGCTATCTACGCCATCGCAGCGTGGTACATCGAAGCTGTTTTTCCTGGTATGTGTTTGTGCTTTGAAAAATTAAAATAGTAGTAGAATGCACTCAGTATCTATTTCTGTGCAATATTTCAAACAATTATCTGTATCATTTTCTTGGCGACAGGTGACTATGGGATCCCCAGGCCCTGGTACTTTGTTTTTCAGATGAACTACTGGGGTGGAGTTCCTCTTGAAGTAGGAATGCCGATCCCACCAGCACCAGCAGACCAGGATGAAAGTATGAAAAGCTGTAGCTATGTCCATTCATAGTCTTCCTCTGAGAGAATCTTAGCTAAAGTATTTTTTTATATTTACTTAAATTCTATTTATGTATAGCCAAAATATTGTAGAAGAAGTGACCTCGCTAAACTTCATTAAATGCTGTAAATTAAATTTGAGATTGCATTTGAGAGGAAGGAGCACCATTCTAATTAAAGTGTTAGGCTTTGCTCGTCTTACCTCTTAAAAGACTGTTCTGGCAATTTTGTAAGCTTAAGACCATTAACCGCAAATTAAAGCAACAAGCTGAGACTATAAACCAATTAAATTACAAGGTTTAAGAAAAAATAAATGGGACTCAAATTCAATTTGAGATATCGCTCCAGACTTGGATTGTTTTGTTCAGTCAGAGGTCATGTCTGATTCTTTAACCAACAATCTCCTTTTAATATAATTTTCTTTTTGCTAAACTTTAATTAATACCAGTAATATTCAAATATAATTGTATTTTTGTAATCAGAAGTCACAAATGTGTATTCATGTTTATTCACGTTTGTCTATTTATGTCTCTATTTAGGTAACATTGAGTCAGAACCCTGTCACATGACACTCGGCGTGAACATCAGAAACCTGGTAAAGATCTACAAGAAGGGAGGAAAGCTTGCCATTGACCATCTCAACTTGAAGTTCTACGAGGGGCAGATCACCTCATTTCTTGGCCACAATGGAGCTGGCAAAACCACCACCATGTAAGAGCTCCGTGCTGAAAAATATCTTAAAAATGTCTAACTCTGTTGTGAAACTTTGTCTCTGCTAAATTAGATCCTAAAGATAGTCTATACTGTATGTTCACTTTTTGTCATCCAGCACCATTTTCAGTACTAATGTAGTTACAGTCGCAGTTTACCAGGATTGAGATTGGAATTTATTTACACATTGAAGGTGTTGTAATTAAATATTTACTTTATTGTGTTTTGACATTCCTCAGTTCTGTCCTCACTGGCCTGTTTCCGCCCACCTCTGGGACTGTGTACATCAAGGGGATGGACATTCGCTATGACATGGACATCATCAGGAGGACTCTGGGAGTTTGTCCGCAGCACAATGTCCTGTTTGACATGTAAGACTCAAAATCCCATGTGAAACCCAACAAGTGTGCTAAAGATGTGATTTTTTTTAAAGTTTCTTTTGGCATGTTTAATGATCGAAAGCTGAAAAATGTAATCGGACACTCTGCTTTTGTTCTGAATTGTAGTCAGTTGTTTTTTTTACATTTCTATGTGAAAGTGTCCCCCACTAGACAACAAATAACAGTAATAGATAGTAAAGCACTGAAGTCCAGTAAATTCTTTCTATTTCTAAAGTTTTGGAAGGCAAACAGTTACCCGAATAAACAAATAACACTTTAAATTTGCTTTAAATTTACCACACTGATTTATATTCATATGAGGAAAAATATTGTCCTATCATATTTGTCATAAATTAAACTTTGTTGGGTAAAACTCCAATCACTCTGTCTTTTAAACATCAACAGCTGCTCATTGCCATAAAAGAATGTTCCTCATATGAAAGCTGTTTTCCATATTTTGTCTTGTCTGTGAAATTAAATGTGAACAAATACTGGGCAAAATGTGGGCAATCGGTCCACTGGCAAATGTTCATTTGAACCAGATCTCCATTTTTCTGTAAATTTAAATATGTTTCTCTCTCCATCAGATTAACTGTAGAGGAGCACGTGTGGTTTTACGGATGTTTAAAGGGTTTGTCTGAAGAAAAGGTGATGGCTGAACTGGACACTTTGCTGGAGGATGTTGGCCTATTGCACAAACGCCACGAACAAACCAAAAACCTGTCTGGTAAGGTCACTAGTTTGGTTACTTTATACATATGTAAATGAGTCAGGTCATTTGTTTTCTTTTCTAACTTTGCATCTCTGTCTGATAGGCGGCATGCAGAGGAAGCTGTCTGTGGCCATAGCTTTTGTTGGTGGCTCAAAGGTGGTCGTACTAGATGAGCCCACAGCTGGTGTCGACCCTTACTCCCGCAGAGGGATTTGGGATCTGCTGCTGAAGTACCGGAAAGGTGTTGTGGAGTAGTGATACTCATTCTGTTCTTTGTGTGGTTGGACAAGAGGAAAGCATAATTTGAATAACCAAAAGGCAGAGCAGAGTTGTGTATCAACACTGTTTACAGAAACACTAAAAACTAAAATCATACAAAGTCAGAGTTCTGAACGCCAGACTAACTAATATAATGTAAATCTTTTTTTGCATTTTTCTGAAAAAACACATAGGCATAAGTGTATATCAGTAGTACAGCCAAGTGATCAATAAAGCTACCCTATTTAGATATTTTTCTCTGGAGTTGGTGAACTATGGGCTACTTAAAGCAGCTAGTGATTTTGCAGCCACAGCCATCTGACAGCATTGAAATGCAAGAAAAACTTAAAAGAACAGATGTACACATAATTTAGCTAAGTCAGGTACTTTGGGGTGATAACTTGTACCAAGAATGTTCTTAAGAAAGTAGAAATATACCAACTGCACCTGTGGTAAATGACCAAAAAATTGCCTGAAAAAATACAAAAATATAAAAGTAGTCATGAAAGCATGTGTGCCTTTGTTGTCATCTTTCTGGATCAGACCGCACCATCATCCTGTCTACTCACTACATGGATGAAGCGGAGCTGCTTGGGGACAGGATCGCAATCATCTCTAAGGGTAAACTCTGCTGCTATGGATCACCTCTCTTCCTGAAATCTCGGCTGGGATCTGGCTACTACCTGACTGTGGTGAAGAAGGAAGAAATGACCACCAGTACTCCCAGTGATTCTAGTATCTGCACCAGCACCAGCACCAACAAGCTGCCTGCACTTGTAAAGGTGAGTGGGTTTGGTGTGCTTATTTTATGTTGAGTTTTTTTTACTTTTTTATAAACAGCACAGTCAGACAAAGCAAAGTTTTTGTGTTTTTTTTTTTAAGAGGACAGTTACTCACTGACTCTGCAAACTCTGCTGTTTCAGGACAGTGAGTCGTCCCTGAGTGACGACACTGGGCTTGGAAGTGAAGAGACCAACTTGTGTGAGTGTTTATCAAATTCTTTGCTACCCCAGAGACCTAAGTTTTTCAGGTTTGATGCGTTCACACATTGTACAGAAAACTGTTTAACACAAGATTGTTCTTTTCTATGGCAGGCCTGGCAGCTTTGCTCTCTCTGGTGCAGCAGTACATCCCTTCTGCAAGCCTTGTGGAGGAGTCTAAACGAGAGGCGGTAATCAACCTGCCGCAGTCAGCCACCAAAGACAGCAGCTTGGCCGTCTTCCTGTCTAAACTAGATGAAAGGCTTCCTGAGCTGGGCATCAGCAGCTATGGCCTGTCAGACAGCACACTGGAGGAGGTGAGTCATACCTAACTAGTTAACGAGACCGGAAGAAATACTGAAATATTAGCTGTAATGTGGGAATGATACTCCCATAATACACTCCAAATGGTTTGATAAAGCAAAGATTAAGCCAAAAAAGCCGACCTTTGATATTTAGTTAAAATAAAAATCGAGTTTTGAAAAAAACTGACTTAGTAAATATGCAAAACGTACAAGTGAATTCCTAAATGTGTGTGTGCTTTGTAAATTAAAAATGGAATGCAATGCTTGGCATATCTTATAAACCATGATTTTATTCACCATACGTAATTTAAAACAAATGTATTACTGAAAGTAAGATATAGTCATATTTAAAAAAATTGAAGCTATCTTGAATTTAATGGCAGCAGCACATCTTAAGAAAGTTGTGATAATGGCAAGGAAAAGATAGAAAAGTAATGAGCTCTCTAAAATAACAACTAAACAATTTTTAGAAATAAAGTCTGGACTCTTCCCCCAAAAAGAAAATTGAAATCACTGTTCAGGAACACTTAGATTTAAGTCTGTGAACAGAGTTCAGCGTGTCATCCACAAATGGCAAATAATGTATCAGGCAGGAAAGAAAAGTCACACACATGTTTTCTTGGTGATATCAACTGGTCTAATGGAAAGTTGGGAATTTTTCTGTGATCAGATAAATCAATATTTGTATTTCGTTTTGGAAATAGTGGATCCCTAGGGGCCATCTTGCTTTTTAAAAGCTCTCAGTTTAATAGGCTGCCTGTCTGATTTTATGAGGATGCATCCTTGCTGATAGACATACATATCTGAGAAGGTAACATCAGAGCTGAAAGTACCGTTTTTAGATCAATAGATCTAAAGGCATTACATATTCCAGTAAGACCATGCTAAAGCACATAATGGATTTATTACAGCAGCTTTTAGCACTGTCCTGAAGGTGGGCTAGCATTTCTACAGTCCAGATCTGTTCAGCTTGTCCCTGCAGACATCGACACACTGCTGTTGAATGAATAGAGGATGCTTTACAGTGGTAAACATGGTCAAGTTACTTAAATCAAATCCTATCTAAACAAATGTACCACATTGCTGTATGAGGTTCACATTATTAATTACACAATGCACTGCACTTAAGGTCGGTCTTGATGAATCAAACTTTTCTAAACATATGAATATATTCCTAATCAATAAGGCAATAGTTTAATCTTTTTAAATAAATAAATATATATATATATATAACCAAGCTCATGTTTTTTAAACTGCTTTGGAGTTTTGCTATAATGACAAGACGTTCGTCTTGGTTTGGAAAAGTGGGTGTGTACATTTATCAAGAAGGCGGGACTTTTGTGTAACACTCATGTTCATAATGGGCTTAAAGGGTTTACTCTGTGTCAGTTAGCCTCTCACTAAATGTTTCTCAAAACATTATGTAAAGCCGGTGGAGGTACTTTTACTGCCACCTGCTGTCTGCAACATTGTGTGGTAGGACACGCATGATGAGAGGGCTGTGAACATAAAGGCTTGGGACTTCTCATCATGACAGCAAAGAAAGCAGGGATGACAGAGTGGGCGGGTGATGAAACCCAATCACTTTCATTGTGGAAAAATATCATCTCGGATACTATCACTTTGAAAAACCTTAGATTCTGTGTCAACGGAAAATATCATCCACTCAAAACAAAGTTTGGCATGGTGCTGAAATGAATGCAACTAAAGCTAAATTATCGGTAAACTGATCATGCAGAAGGACTCACGAGTGCCTATGTTTTCCTGAGTTTGCGTGCTAATGTAACAGATGCCTGTTTGTGTTCATTCTTCAAGCTGGACTGTTATTTGTAACTTTCAATATTGATTTCTACAAATCTGAGTTGTTGAAACCAAAAAGTTCATTTTACACTCCTAGGATTAGCTTGTTATTTCTCTAAAAAGCTGTTCAGCTATTTTGTGATCACCACCTTGGTAATGTCTAGATCTTTCTACGAGTGGCGGAGGAAACAGGCTTGGATGCTGATCCAGAGCAGCAGGAAGAGTCTACACCCAACCAGCAGCCATCAGAGCAGAAAGCTAAGGGGCAGCCCGCTGAAGAACCATACGCAGGTGTGTAAACACGCTCACTCGTTCACAGATCACTTATCAAATGCAAGCAGTCATCCGTTTCAGTTGTGACTGTTTGTTTCCATCATGCTGACAGGAAGGAAACGCCTTCGTAAACGAGGTACCTGCAGCTCACCACTCTCTGAAAATCTTAGCATCAGTTCGAGAGTGTTTTTATGCAACTTTTAACAATTGTAGAAAAACAAGCTTTACAAGATTGTTTTCCAAACTTCCATTCCATTCCAAACTTCTCAGAAAGTCAGTTGTTTTTCTCCTCCAAGTATGTCCGAGCCCACTGTTACCTACCGTTTATATTCAGCTTTTGTCTTTCATGAGTGGGAACCAAATTCTCGTCAAGGCAAATATGTTCATATACGAACCCAAAGTTATTATACTCAATTTTTCCTCCTGTAGAACCTCATGAGACAGACCTACTGAGTGAAAATAGCCAAGGTGGCGTGCCTATGACAGGCTGGTGGCTGACCCTGCAGCAACTGAGAGCTCTCTTCACCAAACGCTGGCTTTATGCTCGGCGGAGCCGCAGGGGATTGATCGCTCAGGTTTGTCAAAGCAGGGGCTTATGGTCACAATAAGGTTCAGCAAATGTTTCGCCATATAAACTGTCAATTCTTCCTCACTCAGTTTCTGACTCGGCACAAACTTTATTTGTGTTAAAGATTGTTCTACCGGCTATGTTTGTGCTGATCGCGCTGCTCTTCAGCCTCATTGCTCCTCCTTTTGGGAAGTACCCCGCCCTTCAGCTGCAGCCCTGGATGTACGGTCAACAGTACACCTTCTTCAGGTAGGACATTAGCCGTCTGTTGGTCATGGCCATTTGTCAGGACTTCATCTTTACCATCAGTTATAGGTGACCAGCCACAAAATGCTGGTCATTTTCAAAACTTGACGCCTTGGTGTTGTAGTTAGCACCATAGCCTCACGTCAAAAATATTCTATGTTCTAACTCTATGGGCCAATCATGTGGCTGTGCTTGGCTGGTTGTCTTGTTTATCCTTGTCTGATTCTGTTACAAACTGGCTACGCATCCAGGTCCCCTGTAATTCACCCAGTGGCTGCTGGAATAGGCCCCAGTCACCACTAACTCTCAGTTGCTCAAAACTGTCCTTGTAAAAGTTGGACCACAAAATGACAGCATGGAAAAAATGACCTACCTCTGCTTCGTCTTCAGCAATGATGACCCTGGGAACCGAGCTATGGAGAACCTGCTGGAAGCTCTGCTAGACCAGCCTGGTTTTGGTACTAAGTGCATGGAAAAAGAAGAAGAGGATAACAGCACGTAAGATCATTTCTATAGACTGTAAACACCTTGACATTAGTGAGAAAATGCTAAAAACAGTGTAGAACATTAATCTAATGATTCTATCAGAGCTTCCATCTGCTTTGAGCAAAGTTATGGAGATTATTTTTAATTCTTAAAATTGGCAAAGCTTTGTCTTATGCTAAATTCAAACCAGTTTGATAAACAAATAATTGCTGTCCTCTCCCTTAAAAAAGCCTTCAGTGTAAAATGGAGCGGGGCACTCAGTTCATGAGGCCACAGATATCTTACTCCACCTGGCAGATGTTCAGCAGAGGAAACTGGAGCAGACAGAGGCCCTCACCTGAATGTCAGTGCAGTACTGACGACATCCGCAGGATGCTCCCCGAGTGCCCGGAAGGCGCCGGTGGGCTTCCACCTCCACAGGTCAGTCTCAGTCATTCATTTCTCAAGCAGAACTAGTTTTCTATATTTTAATTATCCAAATGATTAATGAGAAAATGAAGAATAATCCGAAAATAAGGAAATTTAAGGAAAAAGCCTCGTAATATTTTCATTTAATGTTTGCTTAATTACTGTAGGACGTATTTGCTAACTCCTTCCTATTTCCTTCCTGTTTTTGGAGGGATGTCTTATTTGAATTCCTTTTGTTCCCTTAGATTAAGAGGCCGACTGGAGACGTCCTTCAGAATCTAACAAGTTATAATATCTCTGATTATCTGGTGAAGACCTACTCCCAAATTCTCAAGAAAAGGTACGTTATTATTTAGGCAACCAGCGGAATCAAATGGATCATGTATCATTTCATTTGGGGAAAATGTAATTATCTTTCTCAGTAATCAGATTTCCTTCTGCTCTTTTCTTTGCTTGATCAGTCTCAACTATAATTAGGAAAGGTTTAATAAATTCTGTTGTGAGCAACCACGACGGCTACTGTCGTCTTTTCAGGCTGTTCTAAACTCTAATGTCTCCTTTTTTTTTTTTTAATGAGCTGATTTCAAACAGCAGTAAAAAATTATAAGTTCATATTTTTTAATAAACTGGGGCTCTTTACAACGTATGCATTATCTTAACAATAGCTGGCTGTCAGTTTATGATTTCTAAACAGATTATCAGACATAATGGCATTTCTTTACATATGAATAGAATTACTTTGGAAACTCAGCAACCAAAAGGATTGATAATAATCTTGGACATTGTTTCTATCATGAAATTTGGTTTGTCTTTCAGCCTAAAAACAAAGAAGTGGGTGAATGAATTCAGGTAAGATGCAGAATTATGGTAATAGTTATTTTCATCCCACTGTTGTTGGCTGAAATTGATTCTGCAATTTCTAAAAGTTACATCAAGTTTGATATTTCTGTTGCAGATATGGAGGCTTCTCTTTGGGGGGTAAAGCCACCCAGAGTGTTTATGAGGTCCAACATCTAGAAGATTCAGTCATGGCAATCAAATCTCGTTACCACGTTCAACAGGTGCAGAGAGATTTTGGGGCTGTTCAGTAACACTTTGCATTTGTATGGTTTATTTCTTATACCCTTAGATATTAACTTATTTCTTTTGTTTTGCTAAACACAGAACAGTTCTTTGAATCAACTGCTGAACAAACTGCCAGACTTTCTGGGAGGAATGCACAGTCAAAACAATGTCAAGGTACATAGAGTCACATGTTAATGAAATATCTGTGTGAAACACAGCCATGGTTATGTTTCATGACTTCCTCTTTTGCATTTTAAATGTCATTTTCCATCTTTGCTGTGTCCAGGTGTGGTACAACAACAAGGGCTGGCACGCCATGGTTTCCTTTGTCAACGTGATGAACAACGGCCTGCTGAGGGCGAGCTTGCCACCAGGTCCGGAGAGGAGGAAACATGGCATCACTGCTTACAACCACCCTCTCAATCTCACCAAGGAGCAACTCACAGAAATGGCCATGTTAGTTTGAAGCTAAGATTTAGAGTCGCTGATACTAGTTTCTTGAGTGTTTGTCTGACTCTTGTCAGCTGTCGCTTATCTGTGTAGATTGTTACAGTTTCCTAGCAATTTTGGGAAAACAGTGAAACAGGTCAATAATGATAAATTTGATATTTTTCCCCCTGTGTCTTTTTGAAATAGGTTCAGATAACTGAAATAATATGCTTGGCTTTGTAAATGCTGAAGGCTCTTTTCCCCTGTTTCCTCTTTAGGATGACCACATCAGTGGATGTTCTGGTGTCCATCTGTGTGATCTTTGCCATGTCCTTTGTTCCGGCAAGTTTCACTCTTTTTCTGATTGAGGAGCGAGTCAGCAATGCCAAACATCTGCAGTTTGTCAGCGGGGTCAAACCGATCATCTACTGGTTGGCCAACTTTTCCTGGGACATGGTCAGTCACATAATCCCCTTCTTGTGTTTCACAGTCTTTATTTCTGTTCATTCATTCAACAACTGATTATTGAAATTATGTATGCATCTACATTCGACTCAATGTTATTTTTGGCTTAAACCTATATTTCCTGCTGTCATTTTTTTCAGTTGAACTACGCCGTCCCAGCAACCATGGTGGTGCTGATTTTCATTGGCTTCCAGCAAAAGTCTTATGTCTCAGAGACCAACCTGCCCGCTCTCATCCTGCTCCTCCTGCTCTACGGGTGGGACTTCACTCTTGGATTTTTAACAGCGTACAGCCGCACATGTGGCTAGGCTGAAAGTTCAGTGTTTTATTTTCAGGATTGGCTGTTTCATTCTGCTCTTTGTCTCATTAATTGTAGGTGGTCCATAACTCCGCTGATGTACCCGGCATCTTTTTTTTTCACCGTCCCGAGCACAGCTTATGTGGTGCTCACCTCCGTCAACCTTTTTATCGGTATCAACGGCAGCATCGCCACCTTCGTCCTTGAGCTTTTTGTTGATGAGGTATAGTTTGCAAAAGTGGGAAAATGACAATATTTAGCTGCCTGCATCATAAAAGATAAGGAAATGTAAATAAGACATCAGACATGTCTAAACTCAACAGAAACATCAAATCCATCAGTCAGAGTTTGAATAGAGACCAACTGATATCTCCACAGTCAGGGCTTTTTGTAACAATAGATCATTTATTTAAGAATTTTTGTGATTTTTGTCTTCACAGCATCTGAACTATGTCAACAGGATCTTAAAGAAGGTGTTTTTAATTTTCCCTCACTTCTGCCTGGGACGTGGGCTCATCGACATGGCTAAAAACCAGGCCATATCCGATGCCTTCCAGAGGCTGGGTATGAATTTATCAGTCTGACATCCAAACATTTGTTCAGTTTTTAAAATGTCTAAAACAAATCTGTGTGTGTTCTCCGACAGGCGCCAAACAGACTCCAGACCCTCTTCAATGGGACTTTGTGGGAAAGAACCTATTTGCAATGGCAGTAGAGGGTGTTGTCTTCCTAATCTTCACCATACTCCTGCAGTACAAGTTCTTCTTTTATTTCAGGTAATTTGTTATGGTCACTGTTTCCATCCTTAGATATTTGCAAAGGAATTTTAGCTCAGAGTGCTGTTGCGCTAACCGTGAATGGGAAATAAATAAAGAAATAATTTTACCGATTTTGGAGTTCTACGTGCTGTGGTTTCTCCACCCAGAAGATTGTCAACTGGACTAAACATTCCTAAATCTGAATTCGATGGCAGTAACACAATTATAAAAAAGACTTGACAATGTTTACCATCATGTTGCATCTTTTTTTCTTTCCTAAAAATCTGCAAATATGTGACAACTGAGGACACTAAGTTTGAGGGAGGAATTTTGTCACATTTTTGTCTGCCTATAGTATTATAGCTGCCTGACAGATATATTATCATTTATATGTAAATTAAATATTAGTTTGAGGTTTGTATTTGATTGCTTTAGGTTTTATTTAATTTATTTCTTTTATTTCTGAAAGATATTTGTAACTGTTCTTTTCTCATTTTACACTGAGAAAAAAATTGATGATGTCTGTTCATCCAGACCGTGGTGGACCAAGCCTCAGCTGCCTCCTCTTGGTCCAGAAGATGAGGATGTTGCCAGGGAGCGCGAGAGAGTCAAAAGTTGCAGGGCGCAGTCAGACATCCTCACCATGATAGACCTGAGCAAGGTACTAACAGCAGTCTTAAGTGGAAAGTAAAACAGGAACAGTTGTTTTCCACTTCCTTTATGCTACTGTAGTGACATGAATATGAAGAAAATGTAAGCCTGTCAAAATATCTGTTTTCTTTACTGGGGCTAAAATATTAATTGTCATAACATGTAGTTTACAACAATTCTACAAAAAAAGAAAAAAAACTTCTGAAATGAGCTTGTCCTACTTTGGATGTGGCAGCCATGCTCACATTGCAAGAGACTAACCGTCAGCTTTTTGCCGTTCAGGTTTATAAAGCAGGCAAAAAGCCTGCAGTGGATCGTCTTTGCCTGGGGATTCCCCGTGGGGAGGTAAGAGATTTGCACAGCATAGATTGTATTACAGCACAGGGACTGACAGAAACACATGAGCTCTGTATTACAGAGATCATTTTACATTTACATCTGTTTTTTAAGCCACAGGTGTTGCTGTTTTTGCTTTCTCTCAATGTAACTCCAGACGCTCCACAGGGACTGACACAGTTTCTAAAAATGCTCCAGTTAATCTTTCCGCTAAAATTTCTTTGGTTGTTATTTTCTGTGCTACTAAATTCACCAATTAGATTTGGACCTGATTTAGTCTCAGAGGACTGGTTTGAACATTTACCTAAGTCCCTCCTGTAGGCTTTTAAAAATGAGTCGTAATGGATTTGTCCTGTAGTGTTTTGGCCTGCTTGGAGTGAACGGAGCTGGGAAGACGTCCACGTTTCGAATGCTGACTGGAGATACACCAATCACACATGGAGAGGCTTTCCTCAACCATCACAGGTGCACCTCCACTGCACTGATACAGGCCTCAAACATCAAACTCGTACTAAATCTGACCTGTGTGTTGGTTCTCAGTGTGGTGACAGAGATGGAGCGAGTCCACCAGCTGATGGGTTACTGTCCACAGTTTGATGCCATCAGCGACCTGCTGACCGGGCGGGAACATCTGGAGCTGTACGCACGACTGCGTGGCATCCCGGAGGAGTCTGTTAGCAAGGTACCCTAACCTGTCCGAAAACTCTACAGCAGAGTTCTGCAATCTTTGTAGATATATTTATTTGGTCTATTTTGCATTGCGTTTAGAGAGAGTAACTTTAGATCTCAGGAAGGTTTCCCTTCTGTTCTGTAGGTGGCACACTGGGGTATAAAGAAGCTTGGATTGAGTCAGTATGGAGAGCAGGAAGCTGGAGGCTACAGCGGAGGCAACAAGAGGAAACTCTCCACTGCCATCTCCCTCATTGGAGCTCCGCCTGTTATTTTTCTGGTAAGGACAAAACAACCAAGGAGCAACTACCAACGATACAGCCTCATGAAATAACTCACCTCAAACCATAAGCTGTACTGCAAAACACTTGCACTTTACTCTTTGTTTTCCTTTATAATATGATTTTAATCTCTGGTCAGGATGAGCCCACCACTGGGATGGACCCAAAAGCCAAAAGATTTTTGTGGAACTGCATCCTCAGCGTCACCAAAGAAGGCAGAGCTGTGGTCCTCACCTCCCATAGGTGGGACAACACAGATGGACATTATTTGAATGAGTACTTCATGTAAAATAATTTGCATCTAATACAGCGAAGGGTTAATTCTTGTGCTCTGTGTCTGCATGTCAGTATGGAGGAGTGTGAGGCCCTGTGCAGCAGGATGGCCATCATGGTCAATGGCAGATTTCAGTGTCTGGGGTCTGTGCAACACCTTAAGAACAGGTGACCGTGCTCCGCTCATTTTCCACTCACACTCTGATTTATGTTAATAAGGTTAATGAGTCCCTTTTGAACATTTGGGGATCGTGTTGTTGAAGCTTTTCTTTTTGGTGTCCATGTTCTAGGTTTGGTAACGGATACACCATCATCGTCCGTTTGGCCGACCCTAGCTCTGAACCTGACTCGTGTCCCGTCAGCGACTACATGAGGAAATGTTTTCCCAGCATCGAGCTGAAGGAGCAGCACCAGAACGTTCTGCAGTACCAGCTGCCTTCCTACGCCTGCTGCCTGGCATATGTTTTTGATGTGCTGTCCAACAATTACGAGGACCTGGGTATCATGGACTTCTCTGTCTCCCAGACCACGCTGGACCAGGTGAGGTTGATAGCCAAAATGAAGACAATCAAACCTTCCAGATAATGAGAAATAAAAGAAGGGAAAGTATCCAGCTCAGGGATACAGAGGAAATCTATCCAGCTCGCCACGCTGCACCTCGTTTTCTCTGAAAACAACAAAGTACAAACCGTTTTTTTTTTTCTGATCTACATACATGAGTTTTGTCTTATAATGCTGTATCCTTGTTTCATGGCATCATGTCTGGAGAGCCAACTCTATTGAGCAGGAACAGTTAAATCCAAAAAAAGAGATCTTCTTGGCCATGATAAATCACAATACTTATTGTCGGGTTGTTTAACCTGAGAAAGCAATAACATGCCTCCTCCATCCATTTATCAGCTCCGTTAGCGTGCACGCACGGACATGTCCGCTGAAAAGACAGTGGCCTGCTGCCATTACCATAATGCCTAATAAGACTAATAAGAAATTATTATTTTTCTTTTGCAGGTGTTCGTCAGCTTTGCGAAGGAGCAGACTGACGACAACTGCCTCACGGATGTTATCATCAGCAACGGGGCAGTCCAGATGAACCCGCCGGCCATCCAGCCCCAGCCCCCCATCACCCCTCCGCAGCTGAGGAAGTCTCCGCAGAAGTCCCCCGACAGCAAAACGAAGGCAGGTAAACCAAAAAAGGCCAAAGCCAGCAAGCCCAAGTCCAACGCTGAGAAGAGCAGCATCGTGGCCATGAGCAGAATACCGCAGCCGGACGAGAGGGCTCAGGAGATGAGCAGCAGCGGGTCGACCAGCAGCAACGGTTGTCCTAACGGGGAGTCCAGTAAACCCCACGGGTCCAAACACAGGCTGCCCAGCTGCAGCAAAGATCCGTCCGAGCTCTTTATAGTCGGCACCAACTTACAGGACAGCTCACTGTGAGGCGCGGTGATGCAGCAAGAACGGACCAAAGAGAGACAGAAGCATTTTATCCCTTCTTTTGTGTTCATTTTAATGCTGCACGGCAACACAAAGCAACCAAACTCTGTGCAGTCCGTCGGTCAGGCGCACAGCAGAAAAAATGGACTGAATTGTGACTTCAAGAAAAATACAAAAGTCTCTCCTCATTATAGCTGCGGTGCCTTGTTCACCTTCTCACACAACTGTAGCTTTATACTCCTTACATTTGATCATAGGTCTGACCATGCCTCTCTCATTTTCCCAGAAAATCCACATATTTATCCTAAAAGAATTCTGTGCAGACCTTAGTGTAAAAATCATGAGTTGTGTTCCTCAGGACTCAGTTAGTCGACCTCTTATAGTATCTTCTTTACTCTCCAGTGAGCACTTTAATAAAGAAAATGCTGCAAACACACAGTTACTGAATCCAAGTGTTACATGTCATTTATTAAGAGAGCTTTATGGATAGATATAAAATGGATTGTCAGCATTATTTAAAGTATCAATTACCTCTTTACTATAACGTTTTTGTTAATCCATCATTTACTTTGTCTTTTATCAGTTAAAAATATTTTTTATTTATTTTCTGATGTGTACTGTTGAATTTACAGTCCAGTAAAGCTTATAACTGTTTGTTAGACCAAAATTAAGTCAGTTATTTTCTTTGATAATTAAACTATGTTTTGTTTTTTAACATGTCACTTTTTTTAAATTACACAACCAGGCGTCATTCAGACTGTGAACGATCTGGAGACCTTATTTAATTGTTAAAATATAAAACAGCCGAAAAAGGCTTGTTTCAACTGTATTATGAGTAATAATATGCCAAACACTCCAAATCCAGTCAAAGAAAAGAAGGACAATGACCAGTCAAAGATAGAAATACATTGCCTATTCGTTGTTCTTCTCGTAACAAATTATTTGTTGCTTTATAACAAAATATGTTGCTGTACAAAGAATATCCAAAGTTGGTTGTTATTGCACTGTAAGGCACTGTTACATACGTAAAAAAAGATTGTTACTCTAGTATCTTAAGTCATGGCATGAGACTATCTAAAAGTATCAGAAGGCATAGTGTTTTAAACACTTGTAAAATGAACTGCCTTCAACAGCAAAAAGATGCTATGTTGCTGCTGTGTTTTGGTTTTCCATGTTTAATGTAGTTTTCAGCCACATCTAAAACTGTGATGAAATATATCTGAAGTAATTTTTTTTTTTTAAGGAACAGCTAAATGTGAAATTATGCAAATGTTGTAAAGCCGGACGTCTCATTTTGCAATGAAAGTCTCTACTGTTGAATGAACTTTAATATTATCTGAACATCCACTTTAAAGTATGCATTTTATGTTCGAAACATAATGGCATAGAAAAAAAACCATTGAATGTTTTCTTCTGAATGACAATTAAAACATTTGATTTTCATCATATTTTTTCAAACATCCTGCTGCATGTGGTGAATCTGTTTTGTTGTCTGACGTCTCACACCGAGGTGGAGTAGGTGAGGAGGTTTTTCTGGGTCAGTGTGAGGATGAGTGGGGTTTGGGAGCAGATCAGAAAGTGGGGGGGTCCTCATCTGTCTGTTTTTTTTTTTCCTGAAATGTCAGATCCCATTTAATCCTTATGGAACAGTAACCACTCTGTGATGTTTTAAAGCGGAGAGCCCTTTAAACTTTGATTTAAGCACCCTTATGGGGACAGAAAATCCCCTTTAAAATGCTGGACTTATTTATATAAATGGTGACTCGTTTTTTGGAAGTCCAACAGTTTTGAGGTTGACCGACAGTGTCGGAGAGCAGCTGGGTGTCCGTCCAGGATCCGGTGTGGGTCTCCAGCTCTGGTCTGCCTGTTGTGACATTTGAAGAGGCGGCACTTGCTTCCTGGTATGAGCAGATTGGCGGCGGAGAATGGGGCGTTCTCTGGGTCCTCTGACGATCCCAGCCCTCAGGCAGGAGTTGGATTTGGTTGAGTTTTAGGCATCACCACAAGCAGGGGACTCGCTGGCTGCTGGGTTTGTTGTCATTGCTAAGTTTAAATCACCTGATTTGTCTTTCAGTTCTAATGATTTGCTAACAGATGCGTTGATCTTGCTTTGATTTTCTGTTTTCTTTTGGCTTATACAGCTGGTACCTTCCTCCTCCTCCTCCTCCTCCTCCTGTTCCTTGGCTGAGGCCAAAATAGGTATCAGGTTGACATGAAGCTTCCTGATGTTCCCTGAAGTCTCACAATCTGTGCTGATCCGCCTGTTCAGCTCAGTGGTTCGCATCCTCTCTTTCGGCCTGGTAGCTCTGGTCCTCGGAATTAACTTCTGAACGATCAGTGGACAACCCTCTGCCCGAGGTCTTAGCTGTTTTTCTGCCTCCGCCTTCTTGTCTTTCCCCGTGGTTTTTGAAAACTTGCACAAGTGCAGGCCAAATACTTCCATGAGTCTTTTTTTTTCTTCCAAAAATGAAAAAAGTAACGAGGAAAACTTGCTCAGACTCGAGAGCTCCTTTTCTCTCGGGTGGTGGTGAACTATGAGGCTGAATGTGTTGGGCCTGTTAAACCTGCTGTCATGGTAACCAGCACACACACTTCAGACGCCCTTACTGAGTGAAGAAAAAGTCCTGTGATGTCAAAACAATTACAATTGCTGAGTGCTGAGGTATAATGTCTTATTCAAGTACTTCAAAGGGGTTAAACAACCAATTTAAAGTGTGCTGGAAACTATTCAGTTTTACAAGACACATGAATCTCTCATTTGGTAAAATTATAACAAAGAAATGTCCAGATTGTTAATAAACAAGTCCTATATGCGGGATATGGCTCAATATTGCTGTACGTAAGTGCTCTAATTGTTATATTTGATATGCTTATGATATT
>JABUIW010000023.1:5030785-5086568 GCA_013363375.1 Menidia beryllina
ATATATATATATATATATATACACAGATATGCATACATAGATAAAACATAACTTTTCATTTTGCTGCATGAAATGGTGCTTAAACCGCTCTCAAAATGTCTCGCTGTCTGAACAGAGCACCTGTAGGGTTTGTGTTTGTGAAGAATGAAGCATGATCATTACGAATTCCCCTGTATGCTCAAACAGACATTTGTTTTGGGTGGTAAATGTTTGCCATGCATACATTAGGACGAACCGTTGCTCTTTTATAACTGCTCTGTTATTACTGTGATCTGTGCGATAAGCAGGCTGCCCACACTGGAGGCGCTAAAACGGAGTTTACAGTTAAACCCGCTGGGCTCCTCCTCATCCGCCGGCATCCACATTCATCCAGTTTAACCACTGCCGCCTGAAACGCCCCGAACGTTTACGAGCACAACACAGTAAATGCGCTGTTAAGAGAACAACCGCCTTCCCGGTGTGCATATCCCCCGTGGTCCAGCTCACCGCGCAGACGTCTGTCAGAGAGTAGGGCCGGGACCTGTATCAGATTACGCCTCAGTTTTAAAATCGGGATTAGTTTCCCAGTCTTCGTGTTGAGCCACCTAAATACGAGCAGGCATACTTGGAATGTGACTGTAAGCTGCCCGCCTTTGCAGAACGAGGGAACTTTGGGGCAGAAGGGAGCGCCTTCAGGGCCATTGGAGTTAAATGTTAAATAGAGGCACGCAGAAGTGATTCAGCCATGTCATCCAAGTGTGTTTTGTTGTATTTCAAAGGTCTGCTTTGTACTCTTTCTGCCGGTTTAAGGTTTTTAAGACTTTAACGTGATGGTGCTTACTACTGCTTTAAGCCTCAGGTATTAATTAATCTGTGGCACGTTTGTTTGAATGCCTCTGAACCCCAGCAAAAAAGAAAAAAAGGAAAAAAAAGTAAACATTAGTCTATTAGTGTGTTTTAGTAAAACTCGTCGGTGAGGAGGTGTAGGTTTGACATGGTGTCATTATGTACTGTACTGTGAGTACAGTAGCAGTTGTTACTATCGGTGAGGTTATTTCTGCTTCCATCTCAGTATTAAATATACCGCCCCAGAAAAGCACTTCTGCCTTACGAACACCACTTTCTATGTTTTCCCTGTACTTGTATTTCTACATTTGTACTTGAACGGACTCTGGAATGTGCATCCAGGTTCTTCTTCCTCTGTTCTTTCGAGGCCGTCGTCAGCGGTGTGACGACGCCCGTCTCGATAATTTTGGTGCATTTTGTCAACGACCAAAGTTTTGTTTGTTGTGTGAATGTCCGACTTCTCAGGCTTCCAACTCCTCACTCTGAATGTCATGCGTTGGCTTCACACATCGTCGTCGTCTTTCTGTGTTCCCCGTCCTCTCTGGAGACGGGCCGCACTCGGAGTGCTGCCAACTTTTTAAACTCAAACAGGCATGCTGTAAATATTTGATTTGACTTGTGCCAACGTTTTGATGAGAAACGGCTAATGTTCTGAGAGCTTTATACACTAAACTGAAACACCTTTGTGTATATATGATCTGGGTATTTATAATTATCACTGCAAGCATTAAAGCGCTTAAGTTACTTGTTCCTCTTCTCTCTTTTCATTGAACACTTTAAACAAAAAATGTAATTGCATTATAGCTAAATGAATAATTCAGCAAGAAGAACCAGGACCCATAAGAAAGGTATAAAGTAAGTTAAACACCTATTAACGAGTTCAATGTTTGATTTCATAGTGAGGAAAATGAACCAGGTTGTGGGTGGCTGCTCAGTGATCACATTTTCTTCATTTTTATGGTGCTTGAGTAGTTGAGATGACGCAGTCAGCTTCGTCTAATAAAAAAACAAAAAAAAGCAGACCAGTTCAGGGACATTTTACAGACTGGAAACTGTATTAAAGCGGCTGGAATGCATCTGGATAACATGTTAAGTGAGACAAGCCTAAATCTTCTATGAGGCCCCTTTTGCTCTGGGAGGAAAAGAATCCCCACTATAAAACCATCGAGATATTATTAAACAACAACGGCTCCAATGGTTCTGAGAGGGTTTAAAATAAAAGGGCAATATCGCAATTCTTCTTTCGAATGGGACGACTGGGGTACGTTTAAAGGGGGTACGTTCTGGTTTTAAGTCTCCCACTAGGCGGCGCCATCGTTCAAGCACAGGAGGACCAATGTTGATCAGGATTACAGTTTATCCTGGCTCAGAGACAGTCAGCAGTCTATGCAGCCACACTATCCAGGGTGTGAACCTTTTTAATACTGGGTGCCATATTTTTCTAAGAACTATTGGACCTGTTTCCTCATAAAATCCTTCACTTGCTTTTAGAAGCTGGTTGAGAGACAGAAGTGTGAAAACACTTAATGGACGGTGTCTGTTTGCCACTGAAGGTTTAAGAAAACAGGGGCCTTGATACTTTGCAAATTCGAGTCATCATGAGACGAACTGTTCAGCAGACAAAAAGTTTGGGGCTGACGTGAAAGTCCCATGCGTGACGTGAGCAGGAGGGCTCGTTTGTGAAGTTTTCTTTAGTCTTCTGTGTTTATTTGGTCTACACGCCATCGCCATGCAGCTCGTGCTGTGTAACCTTAAACACAATAGCCAAAGGGATCCCATGTTTGGGTCTGAAATGCCGCGTCACAAATAGAAATATTTGTATGAGAGCAAGAGAAGGTCAGCTCATGCTTTCTATTGACATTTTGAATGGAGCTGCTTTAAGTGAGCCGGAGAAGTAAGCTTGTGTTTTGTTCTCAGATAGCTCAGTAAAGTCAGCCTTTGTTCACTGTGTTGGAAAGTGTGTCTCAGTAGTGATTTCAGTGGCAGCATCCCCGCGGCTGTGAACGCAGCGTGAGCCGCACCCTGACGGAGGTTCATTTGGGCTGAAAAGCATCAGTCATCTTCAATTATTTGGCCCCAAGTGTGAAATTGCAGTTGTCATCGCCGCAGAGTCCGGTTTTAATTTTAATTTAATCTGTCAGTGGGACGGGGCCAATGAGCGCTCGTGTCCCCCAGATCCTATTTCACCTGGTGAGGCAGATGGAGGATCGGTTTGCCGTTTTAAAATATCTCGTGCTCTTCGTTTTCGTCAACAGCTGCAAGCCAGCAACTGAGCAGTCAGCACTGGCAGGCCCGGATTTATAAATGGTCAAATCGTGTCAAGTGCAGATGGCGGATGCAGCCGGGAGGCTTTTGGAAACTGTCAACGGTTAAGAGATGAAGACGGAAACTTTTGCTCAATTGACTCACCTGCTGCTGAGGGATTCATTTCCTGGTGCTTGTAATTCAAACATGACACCTTAACAGCTGGGGAATTGTTTACCTTGAGCTTCTGATCTTGTTTTCCGTGCTCCCATGTTGCATGGGGCTGTCACCGTGTTTCAAACGGGAGCAGTTGGTCTTCAACACGGGAATCTGTCACGCCTCAGTGTGACCAGGAATTCCAGAAGTGACGTGAGAAAAAAAAAAAACAGACTTATATCCTGCTCTCATGTAAAAAAAAAAAAACACTTGTCTCAGACTCATTCATTCAGCCACTTCTGTCACAGAATGCACATCCAGAGAGTTCCCCTGCCCTCCCCCGGGTTTTCATTCTGAATGTCGATTTTCAGTAAATTGCTGAGAAAAGTACAAATGATTTAGACGAATCCCTATTAGCCAGAACTAAACCCAGACACAGCAGCGTGTGAGATCACCTCTGTTCAGTCATGCTTCAACATGCATGCAGCTCTTCCACCAACTGTCACAGACTTACTGGTTCAAACCCACTGGCGTGTACGTCCAACTAGTCCAGACACAAACACGCAAACTTTTAATGAACCAACATGGCCTGTTGTTGAGAAACTGCTCCTCTTTCTGTAGAAAAGGGATTTCCTGGGACTTGGTACTTGGAGTGTTATAGCTGCTTTGATCAGGCTTTATCCATCAAGGCGAGTGTGTGCGTACGCAAAGATAAAATAAAAAAAAAATGAAGTGTGTGGTGGCCGGGCGTCATGCCTCTCCACGTCCCTGCTCTCAGTCCCTTTTACAGTTCACACCCTTGCACTTACCGACATCCCCCGCTGCGGGGGAGGGAGGGGGGGGGCGGTGGGGGTGTTCGGGGGGCCGGCCCTGCTGATTCAGAGGTTAGGAATTTGCATCTGATTGCTGTTTGTCAACCAATGATGTGACTGTGCAGGCCGGAGAGTCTCTCCACGCCTCTCTCGGCTCTGCGCGTCTCAGAGCGACACTTCCAACTCTGAAAACGCGATTTACACGCGAAAGCAGCACGCGTGGATATCATGCAGTCACATGAAACCACTTCATTTTTCGCCGACAAACGCACGAACGCCGTCTCCTTCTCCTCGTGTCGGTGCCTTTCTCTCTGATCGCCCAGAGACAGTGGGGATTCACAGAGACGGGGAAAACAGGAATGTTTCTTCCGGTTCCAAAGAGTCTGAAAATCGAACGGAAGCCGATGTGGTGAGTCGACACGTCTCTTTACGTTATTTCTGCGGCGCTGACTTTCATAGATATTTACATGAAGGCAGCTTTTCCATTTCGACTCGGCTATTCGTGTGAGTCGTAATTGAAAGGGCGCAGTTCCGAAAAAAATCAATTCCACATTATCAAATGGCTGATCAATAACCTATTGCCAAGGTAGCGGATGAACTCAACCGCCGTAGGTCATCTACGCAGAGTGGAAAGGCACTTTTCCTCCCGTCCGGTGTATCAGAGGAGTCGGTGTATGATAATTATCGCAGTGTCTTTTAAAAAAAAAAAACAACTTAAACTGACAGTAAAGTCTTTAAATTAAGCACACGTCAAAAACGTCTGGCTTGCATTTTTTGACAAACGACCGGTTCGAATTCTAACCGTTAGCTCAATTTTCTGTTGCCATGAAAACGCTGTCACCACGTAAAAAAAAAAAAAAATCCTAACTTTGCCAGCTTCTTTGGGGAAGCATTACGATATGATCATTTACTGTATTAGCAGCTGCTTTCACCGCATACAATTACCGGATGGACCGGCGTGTTTTGCCTATTAAATATTTATGAACCAAACAGCGGACGATGATAATGTTTGTTTTTGTTTTTTAACGGAAAAAGTTCACGGTAGCTGCACGTCCGGTACAAAGTGAACGCAGCATTTTACAACGTCATTAGCTATCAAGCGCCAGATTGTGTAACAGAGGTAGCTAACATCATATCGCCCTTTAAGTTGGATTTTGAAGCCAGTGCATGTGACTTGAAAGAGAGTTCGGCCTAGCCATATGTCACCGTGGGGGTCACAGCAGAGACCTGAAGGGGGCTTTATGAATGAATTTGAGGCTATTTGGTGCTTTTGTTGATGCTCTCCACTTCGTAAATGCAGCCAAAGGATGTGTGGAATTCCGCGTGGATGGTGTTTAAAATGCTTAAAAGTTTGAATAATTCCGAATCAAAGGTGCTTTTTATCCTCTCTGGGGTTCTGTGTCTGTCTCAGTTCCCTGTCAAAATCAAGCTATGCCAATTGGTGATTGATTGGCTTTAGAAATACAAAATAAAGCGTGATTAAAGTTTTTTCGTTTTTATCAGTTCTTTTTATGCCTCTGTTAGTTTTAGATTAGGGCCTCTGTCACTTTTAACCACCACCCTCTTTCTCCAGTTCTAACAAACCCCCTCCTCTAAGTAAATGGGCTCTAGTTTTTCCCTGTCTGCTGGAGTGTTTGCTTTTACAACTGCAAAAATAGCTATAGGACACAAAAATACAGATCAGAAGTAAACATTTTAGTTCTGCGGTTATAGACAAAATGATTCTCCTGCTGTTAAAGTCTCGTAAATGTTCTTGGGAGTGTAAAGCAAAGGAGAAGTTGGTGGACAACACGGTCGGCTTCCCTCTTTATTGGCCGACAGCACGACAAGTCCGAACATCTTGGAAACGGGCCCAACATGTCAGGGGAATGACGGACGTGAACCCTAAACGCTTTCGCAGCCAGAGCTGCGCGGTGGTGAGAAAATCCACCGGATAGGCACGGGGCTGAGCATTCCTCCTCCTTACGTCAGCTGACATGAAAGGGGTCGGCCAGCATTTCACCCAGAATGCAGGCCATTTTTTTTGGCTGTGTTTTGCCAGGACAGGACCCAGAAAGTTGACAGAGCTCGCAGCCATCCAGAGCTACCCGGCATTTGGTCTGTGTTGAGTGTAAAAGTTGTCGCCAAGAAGTGGGGGTGGGAGAAGGCTGACACAGGAAGCAGGGTCTGTTTAAAAGCCATGTATAGTTCTTTGTCATAGTGACCTTCAACATACATCTTCTCAAAGCAATCTCGACTGATCTGAATGGAGCTTTTCTGATCTCCTTAAAGAGTGTCAGTTCGGTTTTTCCTCCCCTAACGCGATGAGACATTTTGGCAAAAGTCAAACAACTTGGTAGATTTTTCTTTGGATATGACCTTTTGCCCCATAATTTCCTTCAGCAGTTGATTTAAGATCACAGGAATTCTGTTATGAAAAGATCCTTTGCTGTTCTCAGCAGTTTTGCACATGGACAGCAACCAGGATTGGAAAAAAAGAAAAGACAGAAAGACAAACAGACTGAGAAAGAGACCTGGAAGCTTGTTTTAGTTTTTCCATCAACCACAAGGCTTTAATGCCAAAAACGCATTTGTGAAGCGTCGTGCAGGACTCTCTGTGGCTGATAAAGGAAAAGAAAGTTTAAGCTGATAAATTGCAGAACGTGGCATTATCTTAAGAAAGATTTCCAGGCCTTTATCACACCCGCACCCTACTGTGCGCCAATCACCTTAAGGAAGAAAAAAAATCCTCGCTAATCTGTTTGGTTCAATCTGACATATGGTATCCTTCCTCTAACCAGCATTGCCTATCCGCACCATGGCTTCCAGAGGGGAAATATACTGCTACGGCAAGCCGGTGGGGGCAGGGCAGGGGGCACTTCCGTTGTGATTGGCCCAGCGTGGATTAGAAACGTATGGCAGGGCGATCAAGTTCAGGTCTTAAAAGGCCTCCCCTAGCTTTTGCATAATGTAGGCCGGACTTAATGAGCACACAGCCTGTGATGAAATGCAGTTAAAGACACTTGTTGCCGTCTTCGGTTTGAAGAACCGTCGCCTGTTTGGTGTGTTTTTGATGAAACTTCTGTCTGATTTCCCATCAAAGGAACATGTTGAAATTGCGGCAGGCCTCGGCCTGATGCTCGTCTGACGGCACGGATTGCAGGATCTGAGGAATTAAACAATAATATGTTAAAACTGTGCGGGTTACACAGCACAAGCTGGTTACAGACACACCTCTGGTGTAGTGGGCACACATATTTCAGAATGTGTCTCTTTGCTTTTGCTTACTGTTTGAGAAGATGATGCAGAGGAAAATATGTCAGGACACAAAGAATTATTGCTTCAGTATAAAACAGTTGAAACTTCATTTGAAATATTGTAAATAGTTGGCCATAATAAGTGTAATAGATGATAATGAAATAGCTGGTTGTGCATAAGATATTTGATGTTTATTAATTATGAAGTAAAAAATTCCCATTTAGGTCCAGCTGTACTTTTGTGTGTTTAAAATGTCTGTGTTTTCTTTTAGCAACTGTCCAATAAAACCATGAAAACCGTTTTTCTTTGTGATCAGATCATTTTCTCTTGTCTGTTTGCCAAAATCAACACGACAAACAAGACGACGTGCCTAATTTTCCTGTTGGCAGACTGATCGTGTTTTCTGTTATGTGCTGGCACCATTCTGAGCCTTGACACATGTATGATTAAAAAAACAAACAAATGAGTGTTGAAACCCTTTTGTGTGAATTATGTTTTTGCTTTCAAGCTAGTTTATCCAAGACGTGAGGAGTTCCCAATATAACAGAGATTAAAGAGCCAAATGAAAGCCTGCTATCGGTTTAGAACTGGAGTAATGGTGAATGATTCACACACTGCTGCTCAGCCAAGTGTTTTCTCATGGCTTTGGGTTATGCTAATTCGTCTGCTGCCCCTGTTGGTATTCTCCTGGTGGTTATTGAGGACTCTCCGTGGGTATTTGCTTTGCCCTCCTTCTTTTTTATCAACGGTATCCTGAGCTAAAGTGGGTCCGCGGGGATATCTTTTGAAACGGTCTATCTAATCTAGCCAGAGTTGGGCCAGTTGTCCGAGTTACTCGCACCTCAGTTTGCTGTCTGCTTCTCAAAACTTAAGGCGAGACATGGCGTCATCTTAGAAATCCACCTGTGTGCACCGAATATGCACGGTCTTAACCCAAGAGTGTAACGATGAACACTTGGAAGCAGCCGGAGTAATATGCACATAGTGCGCTGAGTTTTTGCCTTTGGGGATCATGGCTGGGTGAGCGGCAGCCGCTGGCAGTTTGCCACTAAACTGGTTAGTGGCTGAGGATTAATAACAGACAAACATGCACGGACAAGACGGACTGGGTCTGTTTGTTTTCCAACAATGAAGCTGTAGTGTAATCCTTCCGATGTGTTGTTAGGGCTGTTTTTAGGTTGACTCGAGTCAAATCCATCTCCGAGGCTTAAGGGTGTGGGCTTCGGCTTTTAAAAACTGCGTTTTTTACCTGCTGAAAGTTTGTCAGCAGAGTCAGCAAAGGGGGTTACATCACAGCGCTGTCTTTGCACCACAAGCTTTCCTGCCATTAAAGTATCAATGGAGCAGCTTGGTTTGGCTGCCTTTCAGCTGTTCGTGTGCCAAAAGCTACTCTTCTCTGAAGTCCCTGCCTGATATGTGGTGCAGAAGATTCTGCCAAAAAATGCAAGAAAAAACGTGGATACGTCATTCCTTGGACCGGCATCGTGGGGGAATCCCATCTGAGCGGATGCTGCCGCAGGAAGGAAAGCTCTGAGGTTTCGGGATGCCCCGCAGTCGCCCGACCAAGCTGTTACGTTGCAGGCTTTTATGCGTTTAGTGGCTGGCAGACGCCGGGTTCAGTGACAGCTCGCCGGATGGCCTGTAGTCTGCCCGGATACCGGCCCCCGGCTGCCACGCGCCCACACGTCCGTCAAACCTCAAGCGTTTGTGTTTTCCATTTGTGGCAGCGGGCTGTGGCAGCATGCCCCAGCAATCAAAACTAATTTAATCATATCCATTTTCCATGTGAGCAAATAAAGGTTTTATTATCCAGAGCGACTGCACATAAAACTTAGACTTGCAAACACCAGACTATCTTTTTTTTTGCTTTTTCCACGGAGGAGACCCAGAACTTTTTTTTTTTTTTTTTTTTTTTTTATCTGTGATTTCTTCTCATCCATCACCTTCACGCACAAAAGGCATGACATGGATCACAATGCAATGATGCGACGGCAGAGTTGCCTTATAAACCAACAAGTTAATCCAGTTTTCATTCCATTCTATGAAAAATGCAAACTCCCAGCTCCACCTTTCCTACACTGGATGAACTATTATCCTACCGCCATAGAAGTGCACTGAACTCTGCGAGCCGCGACACGCAGCCCGTCTCACGAGCCTTATCTTTTCACGTCAAAGGCAATTTTGGCACACAAGACCTCGACATGGCATCCTACCTCACAATAGGCAAAAAAAAAGAACAAGAAGAAGAAAACTGCCATCTCTCAGTTAAAGAACTATTAAAGTAGTTTAGATTTGGCAGCACAAGCACTTCTATGATGCAATTGTTTATTTGTTAATGTACCTAAAAACTAGTTCTGTGGCTACACTGATACAAGACTTATAATTGAGAAATAAAAAAATAAGCATAATAATAAAACACACACACAGCAAAAGCTGTGTCAAGGTAATGTGTTCTAGTACAGTCAAGGTTTTTTTAAACCTATGATAGAACTGTGTAACAATGAAAACGTTTTTTAAAAAGGAGATAAATGTCACCTATTCTGGATCTGTCTGGCCAAAAACAGAACTAAACCTTAAAACAATGCTGGCCGGCGGCTGTTCTGCCGCAGTGGGCTTCCTTAGAATGAGCCGGGCTCCCTTACCAAAGCTGTCATCACGGGATTTATGCCTGCTCTCATAATACTTGTGTCTCCATGTCGAGCTTTAGGTGGAGTTGTAACATGGCGAGGTCAATATCCACAAGTGAGGTGGCAAACATAACAGGCACAAGGCATTGTTCGCTGAGTCAGCAGATTTTTTTCTCATCCAGCTTTCCAGCTGAGGACTTTTCCTGTTCATAGAAGAAGTGCAACCAAATATAGACCTCAAGTACTCTCTTTACTTTCTATTCAGAGAGGCAATTCACAAACACGCTCAGATTCATCCAGCACATTTGCTGTTTTCCTTTTTTTATGGAGGGGTGGGGGCCCTTTTATATGAGCTAATAGTTGCAATAATGGATTTGTGTATGTTGCCTCTGTAGATCAGTCACACATGTGATATATTGTGACTTTTAACACGAGAAAGGTTTCATCCAACCTGGTAGCTCCAGATAAATGACATCCCTGAATTCCCAAACCCTCAATAATGGACATTGCTGTGCATGTTGTGGCATTTTTTTTTATTGATTTCTTTTCTTAAACACTTAGGTCTGTTCTCTGTATATTTGTTTTCTCACAGTTAGAGCGCTATTGGGAATGAATTTGGTCCCAACAGTGACATTTAACACTTTCAGCCTGGCTTACAGTGGAACTGTGCCGCTTGATGTCTGGCTGTAAATCTCTCTGCAAAGAGAGTCGCTGGATTATTTTTTTGCTGTATGCCCGCTTAATGTATGGCATAGCTGGGGCTAATCAGATTTGGCTCGCTGTATTGCTCGGGCTTGCTGGAAGAGGTAAGTGGAAAATGCGTGACCAGCCTGTGCGACACTTCCTCAATGATCTTGTTGTTGGTGCCCCGACGCTCAAAGGAGCCTGTGTTAGTGCCTTACGAGGTAATGCCGCAAGGAATGTGAGAGAGGGTCGCATAATCAAGACCAGCTCCACCAACCCTTTTTGAATTTATACTGTTTTCCTCTTTATGTTAA
The DNA here is from genome assembly GCA_013363375.1 of Menidia beryllina. Lineage (NCBI taxonomy): Eukaryota > Metazoa > Chordata > Actinopteri > Atheriniformes > Atherinopsidae > Menidia > Menidia beryllina. The sequence continues at coordinate 5,041,685 of JABUIW010000023.1, forward strand.
TGTAGAAAGGATTACGAGTGGCTACAGTCTGGCAGCTCCATCGTTCCAATATCACAATATGAACACATTTATGGAGCTATAGAGCTGGAGTAAAGTGATCAGCCTGGAGTCAATGTGCTGACATTTCTTCCCAATAAAGTTTGCATGTTAAGATATTTTATGGCTTCCTTCCAGTTTAATGTTTTTATGTATTAGCTAAATTAAACAAAGTGATTGAAGAAGCTTGAAACAGCAGTAAGTGGGTTTTCAACTTAAAAGATTCTAAGTTAGATTTTTTTCATAGTCAGTGTATGTATAGTAAAAATAAAAAAACACTCACAAACATTGTGTAAAATGTTTAGAGTCAAAATGCAGATGAACTCTGCCACTCGGTATTTGTAAAAGCTACAGGGGAAGAGTTAAACAATCCCCTCCCGGCATGTTTAATGGACATAGAAATAATCTACTTTCTGTTTTTCTTGTTTGTCCAAAGCTTTTCCCAAAGGAGGGGAGAGATTCAGGCTTACATGTTTGAATTCGAGTGAAAATGAGGAACAGGTCGTGTGCAAAAAAAAAAAAAGGCAGCTAGCAGATATGTTAGAATGGTAGGTCTCCTTAAACGTCATCAGTTTTCGTATTTGTGCAAATGTTCTGCTGTTAAACCGGCTGTTTCTGACATTGTTTCTAGTAGTTTCTCTGAATCTTCCTCAGATGGGTAAGGACAGACTTGTTTTTGTAGACTCCGGCTCAGTTTAGTCTGTTTCCTATTCAAAACATGTGTCGCGTGAGCATCAATGAGCGACACCTAATTTGATAAAGAAAGGACTTTACAGCGAGCACCGCCCACAGAAACTCAACCCAAAGAGGAGACGTCGCCCTGTCACTCACACAGATTTATACGTAGAGCAGAGATGCCGGAGACGAAACGCGGATTAATACTTTAACAACCTGACTCTGTGAGTTTCAGTGAAGCAGAACAGACATGCCTTCATTTAAATATCCAGTTTCAGGTCTCACGCAAACCCTGTTCTTCTTCATCAGGCAGGCGATGGCCTCGTTTTTCAATACATAAAAGGAAATCAGCTCTCTCATTCCAAAAGTTGAAATGGAGTTGACTGGCTACAGTGTTGTTTCGCACATGAAAATTCAAATCAGCCACCGAATAAGAAGCTCTTTTTATATCTGTCTTCCTTTCTGGACTTCTGTTTTTTTATTGCACATTATAACACGGGTGTTTAAAAGTTCCACGTGTGCCTTTCTGAAATGTGCAGAACCCCCAGTGCTCCACTAGTTGCTAATGAGCTCTTTGGGAATGAAAACGGTCCACTCTGTAACCAGAATGGCTCTGTTGTGCTTCCCAGCTTTCCATGCAGCCTTCCCTACATGTACGATATGCATACATACGTGTGTGAGGCGGTGTGGATCTTTTTTATCTCATTGGAATTAGACCCTTAGCTCTCCTTCTTATCGCTCGGCCTTGTTTACTCAGACCTTGCAATCTTCCACCTCTCATATGTGTGTTTGAAAAAAAAAGAGGATGGACCATATAGCTTTCATCGTTTTGAAGTTATCCTTCATTCCGCCAACGGCTGTGCCCGCCGGTTCATCTGCTCCTGCCCCCACGGGTAGTCCCCCGCCACCTTGCTCAGCAAGGTGAAGGTGTTGCATGCGCCCGAAGGGGTCGTATTGTGGTTTCCATTTGCACTTTGCCTGGTAGGTAACCGAAACTGGAACGTCCCCTGAAGTTTGATTTCCGCCCCAGGAGGCAGGAGGAAAACTATCAGGCCGAGCCTCAAAATACACACAAAACATAGGGAGAGCTGCGATATCAAATAGTTTAGTAGCACTTTAATTAGTTTCTGCCACATAACATCAGCCACACATGCGTGCAAACGCTACAGAAAGTATTGTTTGAGACGTTTATTTATGAACAAGCCACGGGTTGTGGGTCACAATCTCTCTTTGTATTCAGGAGCAAAATGAGAAAATGGGCTTGTATTGTGAGCAGAGCTCTCAAAAGCTGGCCTCCATTCAGCGCAAACTGCATTTATAGATGAGGTCCTTTGGTCTTTTTCTCCAGACAAGTTCAGACAGCCCCATTTTTGCGTGTTTTCGGCTCGTTGGCTCATTGTCTTCCATGCTTTTCTTGTGACCGAACCTTTTGAAGCTGGAGTTGGTCAGTGGCGGGGGGGGGGGGGGGTTGGGGGTTGCATGCAACAGGTTTTATCAGACTTAACCCCCGACTCACCTGTCTGGTCTATACTTAAAGCAGTTACGGCTTGCCGTGTCTAGCTTTACAATATGTTACAAGTTTCTTCCGATCCATCTGTGCTGCTCACCTGAGGGCTGAACAGGAATGGTCATTTATCTTTATGCCTTCCCTCCATTGTGTCTGTTAAGACATTTCACTCTGGAAACATCCAACTTTTGCACCATAGGTGTTATGGTGTTTTTTTAAAGTTAAACCAAATCATATATTCGTTATTGTCCAAACAGACTCCACGCTCTTTCCACTGGTGTCTTCCTTTCCAGGGTTTCCTCCTCTCGTGACCCATCACCTCACCTCTTTTGCTCCCGCCAGCCGTAACTCTAGCCGACATTTCACTCAACAGCTACCCGCCAACTCCTCCGAAACATCTAGTTTGCTAGATATTGGGTTGGAGTCTGAGACCTGTCTGCGACTCCCACAAATCACCTCTCTGAAGCGTTCTCCCGGTGCAGTCGGTGACAGCCGAACACACGGCGACTCGCCGGCTCTTCGGCCCGTCTGCAGCCTGCGGCAGCGGCTCAAAAGTGTTGTAGCATGAATATGGCTTTTGGCTGATGTTTAGATAACATACTGTTAAAATAAACTTCTAGGAGACAAAATAAATACATCCAAATTTAAGTAAAAGGAATATTTGTTTTTTCTTTGCAGTAAAATGTGATACTGATCGTCATACTTGATGCAGAAATCTGTAGCTGTTTGTGTGTGATGCAGTGTAGCTTTCACCCTAAATAATGCTTATCAGATTCTTTAATTATTTTGTCTATTTTAAGTTATGTAGACAGGGTTAGCCCATGCTGCTGCTCTACAACCCCGTAGTTTGTTTTTAAATTATATTTCAGTTTCAAGATGTACTGATTTGAATGAGTGAATGAGAGAGAGGGAGGGCACTTTCAATTAAACTCTTTTTGTCCAATATTTTTTTAGGTGTTCCTCACAGTTACTTAAGCAGATGGTTGCCCATAAAAGTCACCAGATGTCAACCGTCTCAGCAGGAGTTGTACTTGTTCTTTGGTAAAATATGCCAAACACTGACTTTGAAGCAAACTTTAGTTCGTCTGGATGATTGGTTAAATTTCAAATTTAGATGGAGCCCTCTTAAACTTGTTATTTACATTTTATGAGTGACCTAGGGTTTAAAAATGACACTGACATTTTGTTTCCTGTTATTTAGTGGCTTAGATTTGTTCAAAGGGGGATAGAAACCCACTTATCTGCCCAACGTTGCTCTCAGAACTTCTTCATCATTCAAATATGTGTAGAGCAGCATTTCCAAATAACTGCAGTTGGTAAAATTAAGGAACTACACCATAAAGAATGGTGTTTTTCAACTCTAGCCCCAGTAAAAACGGCATTCAGCAGATTTTTTTTATTTTTAGGGTGGTGAGGGGGGTGGGTAATGTAGCCCAGGCCACTAACACTGCTTAGCTGCTGTTTGGATGCCAAGTTGTGGTCTGGGTAATAAACGTCTTATCGCTTCAGCCAAAGCCTGGCTATTAATGTGCGAAAAAGAGATACCAAAGGAAGCCTGCATCCATTTTGTAGCTGTAGAGTTGCACCCAAAAAACATGTTGTAACTAGATTGGCTCCGTCATACATGATTAACCCCTCGTGTTGGGAATCTAATGTCCCGGCTAAGATACGCTTCCCTTCCCTTTCCCAATGTTAAGAACTAGATTCTGACAAAAAATCAAAAGTAAAAGTAAACTAACAAGCAACATTTAGAGGCTAAATGAAATTGCACGGCAAGCAATAGGAATGCCGAAGAAATTAAGGTATTCTGAGGTTGAACGTGTGTTGGGAGGTGACACCAGCTACTGTTGTGTTTGGGTTAAAGAAAACCCAGGACATTCTGGTTATAGTTTAAACCAGCTAGACTCCATTCAGACACGTAGATGCGACTGTCTCTGGAATAATAATTTTTTTAAAAAGGTGTTTGTCTGTTGAACTAAGACCCAAGGGTCCCGTTGGCGCTTGCTGTTCTGTACTTATATTAAAAGATGTTACGAGCGTCAGAACATGGCTCTTGAATTAGGGTACTACATTGGGGAAGCGTGCAGAATGCATGTAGTGGCGCAACGGGATTTGCACCATATAGCATGTAGGAAATCGTGATGCTTGTGATCGACAATGGCATGAAACAAAAAGACCACTTCTGCTTCCCCCTGCACAAGAGGGCTCAGCTCAACACAACAGCTTTGTTGTAATCACTTCTGTCTTTTAAATGACATTCATGGCCGACACAGAGGGAGACGTGTCAGCCGCTCTTGGCTCCGGCACGGATTTTTCCACTGATCGTTTGAGTTTTTAAATGTCAAGTGATGAAAGAAAACAGAAAGTGCCACAACCCTTTGCATGCATGTGGTGCTCGGGAATAAAAGGCTCTGTCTGTCAATAACTGGATGATTGAAGGTGTTAAGAGCCAAACTCCATCCAGTTTGGTAAGATGTTTTAATCGGGCTCGCGCTGCTCCTCTTTTTCCCTCCGACAACTGCGTATGTACAGTTGTGTCTCTGCCGCCCGTGAAGAATGCAACAAATCAAAATTGACAATCTGTCCACTGCTTAGCTGCATCTGCTCTGTCAGTTGTCACTTCCTTTGCGCTCTGAAGAAGCATATGAGTTTCACAGCTCTTCTGCCCTTACGCAATAACGCATACGGCCATACTATGTGGTGACTGCAATATTCTTCCGGTGGACAATAGTTGGTTCTCAGGCTTGAAAAAAACATTTTGGCCGTGAGTAACATCTACCCTTTAGGATTTTGACTTGGCTAGTTCAGAAGCGTAAGCTTTTGAGGCACCTTTGCTGCACCTGTTTTTGTATGGAACAAGAATCTGATCAGCTCAGAGGTGAGCTGCAGGTATGCTTAGGTATGTTTGGTTTTACTTGATGAAAAACACTTGCATTTTCTCTTTTTCTTTTTAAGGCAGTTTTTTTTGGACTTGCTAATTATGTATTTAATATTAAAAAAACCCATGCAAACATTTCTATGCTTTCCTCGTTCTGCACGTCATTATGGCTATTGTTGCCGAAGCGAAACTTAGATTTACGGTTGCGTGTAAACAGAGCCATCCTTTGACTACAGATAAATTTCATAATTATCTTCCCCGAGGGAAAACACACTGACAAATGTGAAATGCCATTCTGGTATGTGACTTGTTTTGGGCCTAATTCCTTGTGCAAGCTGTAAAATACAAGTTGGTTTTCCAGTTCAATAACACCCATGTAATGTATGCACACTCCAGCAAAGTTTTTTAAGTATATCTCATTTACAATGCTCTATTAAGGGCAGCTAGTCACAGAACAACAGTGTTAATCTAGATGTGAGTATTGCCTCCTTTTTAACAATAAGGATTCTTGCTTGTGTAAACAGAATTTAATTTGCCAGTATGGGAGACTTGGGGCTTGAAGGATTTTTTTTTTTCCTTGTGCTCTTAATTATACCACCACGTCTCAGTGTAATTCCATATAGCTACATGCAGAGGAAAATACCCCCGAGAGAAAAAGAATCCCTGCCCGTCGTAATGATGGGGTTCAGTGTAAGCAAAGAGTGCTGTGGTGGTCAGTTTTTAGGTAACTCAGCACGGTTTGGTAAGGCAGCACTTTGAAGTGTGGCAGTACCTTGAAAGTTTGCTGACTCCAAGATTGTTTTTGAAAGTAGGTTTTATTCAAGGTGCCGTCGTGTGTGTGGTCAGCTGTAATACTGGCACGGGTAAGCTCTCAGAAGACGAGCATTTTGGGGCATAACAACCGCATCCATGTGTATATCGGTGGCCTTACTCCGCAGCTTGACACTCGGTTTAGCTCGGAAGAAAGAAGCATACTAAAGATTCTAAAAGAATATCGTTCCTGCTTTCATCAAACGTAAACCAATGCAAATCTTGAAAGTTTCTGAACCCGTGATCAGGGCAGCTGTTGGTTTGCAGAGCTCTGCCTCTTCATGTATTAGTCAGCATAGCTGAATGAGTGATTGTGTACAGTCACTGCCAGCTCCTGTCATGACTGATACTTCAGCATGTCCACCACCTGCCCTGGAATCTAATTTGCCCACACACTGTTGACTCTGTGTGCTCCTTATTTTTACTCGGCCGCTCAGGGCACAGTCAACCCCGCGACCCCCCCCGGCCCCCCTCCCTCCTCTCCGGCCCAGGGTTGTAATGTGCTGTAGCACTCGACTGTAAGGATCAGACTGCCTTGATGAGCTCTTGGTAGAGACCGATTTAAATACCTCCGTCTTTCCTGCAGCAGGTGTGCACCAGATCTGCTTCCACCTACACATGTTTCAGAAAAACTCTCTCTCTCTGTCTTTCTTTCTCTCTCAAGCAAACAAAACATTTTAAAAGAGGGGAAAATACGCGAGTCAGACATATCGGTTGTTTAACTGAGTCGATGCTCATGAGACAGTTTGATTTTGTTCCTCTGCCTTGATGAGCTGAAATTGATCTCGAGCGCAGACTCTGCCAGGTGAGGAGAGCGACGGCTCTTCCTGTGATTTCACTTCCTCTTTTTGAGCATAAAACATTTTGTCCTTTGTGACCAGCTCGCCTGGCGTGTTTCAAGTCTCCCTAAGCCCGCACACGCCACATGGTAGATATTATCTGTGGGGCTCTTTGCACACGTGGCACAGGGATTTCATCTAGAACATTTGCATTGTTTTGTGTGTGTGAAATTAAGCATTTCATTTCCGTGAGTTGTTTTTTTATTTTTTTTACGTGTGAATTGAGTTGACAGAGCAACTCTGCAGCCAAAAGCTGTTAGCTGGGGTTAGCAGCTGTTCCACAAGTCACAAATTATGTCAAAAGATGGTACGTAATCGTAGATCTAAAACTGACTGATCAAGTTCCTCAAACAAAACTCTGAACATTTGCCGTCGGTATCAACCTTTAACTTTAATTATCTATTGCGGGATATGAGATATACTAGTTTCAAAAAGGGGAACAAGGCCGGGGTAGTTGCAGTAACACAATTACAACATACTCAGAAGAAAGAAGATTATTGTTTGAATAATAAGACCGAAAAACATCAGAGACGTGAAAGATAACAAATGGGAAGATTAAATTTTGCTGATCTGATGCTATTAAGAGAGCGGTTTAACCGTTTTGGCACAGCTACAGCTTAAAGCTCTCGCCTTTTAGTCGAAGTTGCTGATGTTAACAGAAAAAAATGGGGGACTATCTGTCTGACACCACGCTCTTCTTTTTCTCCTTTAGGTCATTGTAGGCTGTCAGCAAAGTCTGTCTTCACCGCTTCGGCCGGCACTTCACTGAAAGCTGTACGACTCAGCTCTGCCATCCGTTTCCCCCCAAACGCAGGGAAAACCAGCCGGACGAAAGAGCGGCGTCCGTCTCCAGTCCCGACTGCATGCCTCAGACCTCTCACCGACCCCGTTCCTCATTTCCCTCCTTCCACTCCTCCTCGAGGACCCACATTTCCACACGCACATAACAGCCGAGCACTCAGACAGCTGTGGGCCGCTTCACCACAGGTGCAGTTAGAAGTTGTTCCTCCTCCAGACAGAGTTTGACCGTTGCTCCCTAACCGCCCGACCCCCCCCCCCCCCCCCCCCCCCACAACTGGTGCTCCTCCATCGTGGGGAAGGAAGGGGAAGGAAGGCCGCTGAACAGCCAGCCACTTTCCCCCAGCGATGAAGCTGCAGGCCGTCATGGAGAACCTGCACAGGCAGCAGCGGGCCAAGCTGCTGATGGAGCAGCAGCTCCAGCAGCAGGCGGCCGCCCAGCACACCCACGTCCGCGCCGGCGACGAGCCCATGGGCAGCCCCGCCCCCGAGGCCGAGCAGGCCCAGATCGCGGCGCTGGCCGCCATGCGCGCGGCGGCCGCCGGCCTGCAGCGGGTTTCCGACAGCCCCATGTCGGAGCGCAGCAGCGGCGGCGAGGAGGAGGAGGAGGAGGAGCGCGAGGATGACAACGACGAAGGCGAGGAGCAGTACAAGGACATGATGGGGTCGGACGAGGAGGAGCAAATGTGAGTACGGCTTTTCCCGAATCCCCGGAAAGGTTGTCAAGGTCCTGTTTTTTGAGACGAGGCTCTTTTTTCTGACCCGCGCACGCAGCAAACAGAAGTGGGACGAGGAGGACTTTGAGGGCGAGATGGAGGAAGACTTCGACGATGACCTGACGGAGGAAAGCCTGCCGACGGGCCACGAGGCCGTGGCCCCCGGGAAGGGCATTCTCCTGCTGCCCCACCGTCAGCTTCACCCCCATTCCCAGCTGCTGAAGGTCCGTCCCAGCGTGGAGCAGGAGCCCCGCGTCGCCATCATGCCTCCCCACGCCACACACAGCCATCTGGGTGGGCAGGATCATGGAGAATGGACCTACGAGGAGCAGTTCAGACAGGTAGGACAACAGGGCCTCTCGCTCCTTTTGACGAGGGAAAATGTATGGTCTCTCTATTGTATGTAAATAAACAGATTCAGACCACCAGTGAAATGGAGGACGGACGATCACAGCTCTAAGGCACTCGCTGGGGAGTACCATGGAAACTAAATTCCTAAAGTGTCTTACAGACGCACCAGGGAAGTGTGTTTAAAAAAAAAAAAAGCCCTTGTCCATTGAGCCACATCTGGCTCACGCACTCCACACGTCAAAGCTGCGTGGAACCTTCTCAGTAGCATGATGTAATCCGACCTGGGTGGGAAACTGACACCAGCCAGCAGCCAAGTGTAGATAAAAAAGCTCTCTGCTTTTTCAGTTTGCCTTTGCCACCAAAATTCTGTTAAGGCCCACGTGTTCAAAGATTTTCACGTAAAACAATCACTTTTTTCTTATGAAACTGCTCGGCGTGTGTTCAGGTTTGGTATTACTGGTTAAGGAGTCAAATATTTTTCTTGTATTGAGTGGGACTGGGGGAGAAATCCTCCGGGGAGCAGTTAGGGGAAGGGGGAAGGGCGTGTTAGGGAGCATTTTAACAGCTTTACCATGCAGGAGTTTACTGTAAACATGCCAGTGGGCTGGATATTATGAGAGAGGCCCCGGTGAAATAAGATGGGCTGTTTACATGAAGAGACTTAAGACTGTCAACAGCTAAGATGAATTTGAAGGCTGTTGTCAATAAAATGACTGTGAGGAACACATAAAATCCAGGATTCCTGATAACAGTTTTCTTTTATGGTATCCCTTTTACTTAGACCAACAGTAATTCCATCTCTTGCAATAATACTTTCCTTCTCAATTTTTGATCAAATTTAATTACGGGAGAATGACTCCACAACATATTACTAACTCGCATTAAGTGAAATGACAGATGTAGTTAAGCCTGAACGATGACTCTTTATTCTTATGAAGCCCTCATGTTCGTTTGTCAATTAACTGCTTCCTTGTTCTGAGATAACTCGTTTTTTTTGTTTGTTTTTTTTTACTTTGTTCGCGTGAGGCTTTTAATGAGCCTCCATTTTATGTCTCAGCTTTTTACATCTTGCATAATGGAAGCCACTATTGTAATTCAAACAGCCGTGGCCCGAGGCGGTATTCAAAACCTTTAAACTTGCTGAGCTTTGCGCGAAACTGGTTAGCCAGAGAGATTACTGGGAATGTCCAAATTGTTGGGAAATGTGTAGCTTTTTGTAAATGTTCATCTATAATGTACTATTAAATTGTCACTGTGCATGCAGCCTACATGTGCTTCACAACCCAGCCCAACTTAGATTCTGTAATTTAAGGCAAATGTCTTGTAATTAAAGAGCAAAATGGAATATAACTCCTTTAAAAGCCATACCGTGCTTCTTTAAATAGCCCACCCCTCCCTCTGTAAAGTTTTATGCAAATGTCTCGGATTGATACTCTCAGTTGGTTTCTACATGTCAGGTGGGAAATGGGGGCCAATTTCACCAGGACGTGTCCGTCAGCAGTGGATCACGCGAGCTTGCATTTAATGCAGCTGACAGTTACATAATCAGTACAGCGTGTATCTTGGCTGGTAAAACCGTGTTACCTAATCCAGTGTTGATTCAAACTTATATCAGACCTCTTCAACGTAAAGCTAATCATTGGGGCACGAAAGAGGGAAGTTGGAACGGCTTATCTCGATTTGAAATGGAATATACTGGCATGATGCAGTGTGAGGAACAGAGTCGTGTCTTAGGCGGGGTTTATGTAACTGTCAGCACACACATTGCTGACGGTTTTGAGTATCATGAATAGGGGATTGTAGTTTAGCAAATTAGGCACATTCGTGGGGTACTTGGATTCCAACAGCTAGTTAAGTCAAGTCTGTCCTCCTGATATTTCTGACACCATGCCTAAAGAAAAAAGAAGCTTTCTGCTTGACTTTATCTGGTGAGGGTTATTTTTATTCAGCCTCTTTTTTCACCTTTAACCTGGACAGTTGTGGCTCCTCTTGTCGAGTGAGTGTTGGAATAGCTAAATCTGCACACCGTAGCTTTTGTAAACTCCACATTCACATTGCTTGATCAGCAGTTTATGAATTCTAAAATTACACAGGAGCGTCTGTAATTTATGGTGATCCGACCACATTTAGTTTCACAACACACATACCCTAATCAAAAAAAGATGTGTTCGAGGGGGATGCTTTTGACTAAATATAGCTCTTGAAAGCTTTTTGCACAAACCCCCAAAATCTGCAAAACGTTACACACAATACAGGTTTGAAGGTCAGCAAGCCAGTTTTAATAAATACAGCTCCAAAGTCTCCTCCATTTGCCAACAGTTTAGTGTTTATTTTAACAAGGCTTGTTCGTTGTATCTAGTATCTAAAGAGCAGATTTTTTTTTCTTTATTGTCATTTTTATTACTTTCTCAGCAGAAATTATTTTATAGCTACAGTAACTCTACATTCTACAGAAATAACATGTCTGAGAAAGTCCAAACCCTCTAAAAGTCAAAGCTTTGAAAGTTGGTCCACAGACTGTCTTGTGGATATAGAGATAATTTACCTGATCTCGTCACACAAGTGACCGTTCACAGGTCATGTCCACATTGTGGCCAACAGAAAGCCGTCTCAATGAGAAAAAAAAAAAAAACGCTCTATATGTGCCGAGAGGTTCAGAAAAAAAACAGCTGGATTTTTAATTACAAACTTGCAGAAAGGGAAAAAGAGATCAAAATGATTTCCTCTAATTGATCAAGACAGCTGTAATCCAGGCCCTGATTTGTCTCTGTCATTTTTCTGTGGCTGACTATGACCACCACATTTGTCTGGATACATTTATGCCTTTCAGGATAATTCAGTGTTGTTTCTTTCTCATCCCCATGTAGTTTTACTTCCCTCTCAACAGGCAGTTTTTCTTTTCTTCTTTGCCTGTGCATGTTTGTGCCTGATAATGGTAGGGGGACGTTTCGGCTTAGCTGAGTGAAATTCATAGATCTTGGTCTCCGCCTGGACTTTTGTGATCGGATTTCATTGTCACACTAGAGCATGTAGTGGCAGGCCAACGAAGGGCTTCTTGCATTGTTTAAAGAAAGGGCATCTCGCAGCGAACCTTTAGACCAAAGTTTCATGGAAACATGCAGCGTATCTTCTTTTTCATTTCTTTTCTCTCATTAGAAAACACATCGTGTCCTAGAGAGCAAGCTTGGCTTATACTCTCCCTGTATTATCTGTATGCACTTTATCAGTGACAGTTGCACTTTTCACGCTTCATCATAACAGTATATAGTACGATACAAATGTATTTTGTTAAGATAGTAATGTCTGCACTGTTGCTCTAACTTTGACCCGAATACCAAAACTTCATTACTTAAAATTACTTGTGATCTGGTAAGTTGAGTGTTTTGGAAGGCACTGGGTGGGGAGGAAAGGGTTAAGACGGTACAGTTTATTTTGGGCAGGTGGGTGGAGGCTGTTGGAATGTGCCTGATGGAGGGTGATAATGTGGCCACTAGGAACCTCGGATCCTCAGCAGAAACTTTACATGCCTCTATCAGTCTGGAGCATAAGAGCTCCTCTAACTGAAAACTGCCCCTTACTCTTTAAAGGTTAAACTTGTTGTGTCTATGGCACATAAATGTGTATATAATGCCACATTACAGCCTCACAACAACCGTTTCCAATCTAACCCAAGGTTACAAGTACTTTAAAAATATCCTGTATGAAAAGAAACAAGACCAGCATATGAAAAAACATCTGTAAAACCAGTTGACATTGGTCTATTCATGCTGGTCTGTGTGTTGTTAAAAGATATGTTGACCGGCCCAACTTTTATTTGAGATTTGCTCCTGGATGTGTGTTGCAAAGATATCAACCTGCATTCCTGGTGGATGACCCAGCTACCTTCCTTGTCTCTCTCCACTTTTAGCCGAAAGGTCAGACTAAATCCAGCCAAGAGGTGCTGTCTGGTCGGATGTCTGATTACGCTGTGGTTTAAGTGAATTAATCGAAATATTCAAGGCGCTTTGCCAGCTGCATCATATCTAGTCGTAGCAGAGAGCCACAGAATTAAATAAAGGATAAGGCTTTATATACGGATATCAAAATATGCCAGCGTTGTTGGATTATTTTGTAAATCAAACTGATTTGTGTGTCTGGTGGAGATATTTCCGTGATATCAATGTGGTGCCAACAAAGCCTTCCCCCATTCTTCAGCTGTCCGGCCCTGTCTGCTCATTAAAACATCAGCGTCAGTCTCTTTATATTTTACGTTCCAAGTAATGCTGCCGCTGCTATTAAAGAACTGAGCTTGTAGCTGATAGACTCACATCCCCCTACTCCCATTAGCCCCCACTAATGCCATGGGAAAGTTGACTAATGCCTCAGTCACACAGCCAATCTAACATTGTGTAAGTTTGATTTGTAGCATGTCTAAATGGGGCAATAAATAAATGAATAAACTTTTTTTTAGAGAGAGTTTTTCTTCTCTCCTTCTGTCCACGGTCTTTATAAATGACTAAGATCTTAAGTAATAATTAATCACCTCACACATTCATTAGTTTTAGCAGATAGTTTGCCCGCTGGTGGTGTTTTTAATCATTATGTGTGTAATTCATGCTTTGAACAAGAAATGATTTGTATATTTTCTAATTTATTGGCACCTTAATCTCACATAGCTTCTCCTCTTCCACCAGTGCTTAGCTTCCCTTTGTAAACACTGAATTATTTAGCTCTGCTGCCTTTCCACCAAATATGTGTAATGCGTAATGACAATATAGTTTCGTCCTTGTATAGTCTCTTCAGCCTTGTCGTATAACCAAATACCTTGTCCTTTTTTTTTTATAAACAATATCCTTGCTGGGCCAGAAATTGTCCAGAGGCCACACGGAGCCTTTGATGTCTCCTCTTCTGGGTCCCTGTCTGTTTTAAACACCAGCAGCTGGACAGATGGAGCCCAGATGGACAGTAAAGTAGGGATGTCTTTAAAAATTCATGGCACTCACCATGATCAGTTCAAATGGAGGGAGGGGGTTGGCATTAAACATTAAATTGCTGTGACACACACACACACACACACACATTAGAATAAGGGGGAGGGGGCTGTTAGTGACTACAGGAAGTGGAGTTGGAATAAGAGCCAATTGGGAGCGACACTTATTGGGATTGCCCATCAGGTTTCTGCTGATACAGCTGTCTGATAAGTGCTCGTTGGGTTTATGTTCCACGGAAGGGCAACCTTTTGATCCGTGTTGTGGCAGGTTATTAATAAAATCGTCCATTTTTCGCATTCTGTCAGCAAAACCAGAGACAGTTTTATTTGGACTTTTTCTTTCCTTTCTTTTTTTATAACATCAATATATTCTACAACAGATAATATGTTAAAGGAAACATTGCATTGTCTGCAGATTCCTGGCTGGTCCAGTGCGTAGAGGACTGGACTGTTTGGTGAATTTCATTGTCTTACACTTTTCCACCTTCTTCTTGCTGAAGCTGTCATCAAACAGTGTCTTTTGAATGGTCACCATTCGCTGTTTTTGGCTCTGCTCTCTCCCAAACAGCTTTCGATGGGCTGGTATTGACTTGCTGTCACAAGCCAACTATATTAGTAGGATTGCAGAGGTGATGCTCAGCTTTGGGCCCTTCATATCCAATCAACTGACCATGTCAATGAATAACTGATGGCTTTTTGTGTGCCATGGCATGTTATTGATCAATATTTTTACACTCTATTGAGTTTTTTTCTCTCTCTCTCTCTCAATCTATTCATTTTGTTTTTGTTTGTTAACTCCTGAGCAGCAAAGTGTTGGAACCTTAATAAAGCGCGTCATCTGGAGCTGCAAAGCCATGTGCAGAGAGTTTACATCCCCGCAGACTCATTGTGACTCCAGCCTGCGGGGGCTGCAGTAATCAGCGCAGGCCAGTTTTCATTTGACTCATTATGGGGTGCCTGGAGAAAAACCTTTGTTTTCAGCAGTTTGCACCTAACACAATGGCAACCCAAGGTTAATGGGAAGGGTTACGTCACGAAAACAAAAGGCCAAAAAAGGTGGAGGATGCATGGGAAGATATCTGAAAGTCTTCCTGTTGAGAGGGAAAAAGGAACAGCAGAGGAGGGGAGAGGGTAGGTGTGACTGAGGCAACAGGAAAAGTCTGTCAGTTGGCACTGGGCTTTGAACCACTGCCAAGTAGAGCGTGTCGTAAATGCTCATTTTGACTGTGAAGCACCGCAGAGCATTTGAAACGTGTCCAAGCCCGAGTGCACTGCATGGAGCTGATGTCAGAAACTGTACAGCCATGGGGATTCTGGAAATTGGCAGGCAGTCAATACGGAGCAGAAGAGGGGGCTGAGGCAGGAATGTAAACAAAGATTGTGTAAAGGCTGAGGTTAGCCCTTTCATCCTGTCTTTATATTTGACTCTTGTCTCTTTTCTGACCGCTTCGCATTTATTCAGGCAGGCTCCCAACTAACTTGAATAAGCTATTCCCTTAGGCTTAAAAACTGTAAGACAATATTGTGAGCTACCAAGAGCCTGTTAAAATACCTCACATTCTTCATTTGCTTTTGCACCGTTGTGTTTGAATCTCATTCGGATGTCTCGTTTCTTTCTTTTTAAGGGAAAAAATGATATAGAAAGAACTCTTAACCGTAGCCTTGTGTCTTTGTGTGAGCATTGACAGAGATGAGCGTGAAGGGTTCAAGTCGTCAATAAAAAAAAACCCTTAACTGACATCCCTTCATACAAAGACGCAGTGGTGGGCATTCAACGGAACAAAAGCTGCTCATTTTTTTGCCCGCTCTTTCCTTCGTAGTCTTCTGAAAAGGTAGCGAGGGCTGAAAGCTTTCGTTCTCGAGGGAATCAATTATGAAATAGTTCAAACATAAATCAAGGTACTTAGCTGCACATTTTCAAGGTCCAAGGTGCTCTTTGTCCCAGTGTGAAGTAAAAAAAAAAAAACACTGAAAAGAAATGGAGAAATAGATCTGCGCGTTTGGAAATGCGTCAGTAGGCCATGAGCAGACAGGAAGCAAGCCACTCGGATCCATGTTTGAGACCAAATCATCAAAGGTGACGACAGAACTGCCTAGTCCGGTTTTCATGATAACAGTCTTCCTCATGTGATCGTTTCAAAAGTCTCTCTTGATATCACGTCAGTACGATCTGATGACAGAACGTTCTCGCCGCTGATGTTTTTGACATTTCGGTGTAGTGTCTGGTAACGATGCTAAATCTATAGTCTCACCTGCCAGGAAAAGTGTGCGTGTCTTCAGAGAGGAATGCCTACTATGTTTAAGGACAAATCCACATCCATCCTGTTTCCCTGCTGTTGTACAAGCGGGATCATGCTTGCTTACAAACACGGATTTAAAGTGTATCTCTCAAACCCCTCCAGAAGACATGTCTGTAAATGTTTACAGAGGAAGATGGACCGCAGCTCCTCGAGGAGGACGGAGCCGGGGCTAGCTTCGGTTCAGATTGCTGCTCGTCCGCGTGTTAGCGGGGCGGGTTTGAACCGCGTGGCTGCTGGATCCCAGCCTCTCACGAGCCACACGGGCAGCTATCTCCCCCCGCATGCGCCTGGGTGGGCCAGATATGTTTTTAAGGGTCACCGTTGTCAACCATTAAGCCGGTTGCTGCGTCCATCCATCACGCTGAATGGCAGAGCGTGCGTCCAGCCAGGAAGGGTTCCCCTCCTCACAGTGAGGTGATCCATATTGAGTAGCAGCAGCGTAGCAGAATGGCCATTTTTAGTCCTCGCCAACACTTCCTCTGACTCTGGCTTGTAGACGTTGCTAAGTGTTGATCTTGCCAGACTGCCTTCTGAAACTTTTTTTTTCTGGCCCGCTATCTCTGTCTCCATCTGTCTGCATTCAGACAAATGTTATCAAGGCAATCTGTTCTGGCGCTGAATAAATACCTTCAGCTTTCACAGGCTCTCATTAGATCATTATCTAGGTCACACATTTTCTGTTGGGTGAAGGTTGGTTTGAAAGACCGAGGTCTTATAGAAAAAAACAAAACAAAAAGCTGCTTGTCTGTGGAATCAAATGTTTGTGCCATCACAAATAGCTGCTGCAGCCACTTCCCCTCCATTGTGCAGCTCTGCCTCACCCAGTTTGGACATCATTCATCATGATACTACTCATTAGCAGTGTGGTTAGATCAGACTCTGGAGAGCCCTGGGAAAACTTGCTGCTATTTCTGATTCTTATCCAAATCCCCAAGCTGTGGCAGCTGACCTACCAACAGCAGGAAGGAGCGGTGCCTGTCATTTTAGCATTGTGTTCATCGGGATTAAATATCCGGTGTTCATCAACTGGTTTTCACCCTTTTTGTTTAGTAAACAAGAGGGTACTGCACATCCGCTAGTCATTGTGTGAAAATACTATTTGAGGTCTCACAAACTATATCATGGAGAAGAGGGATTCAAATTTTTATTGACTTTCTAGGGTTATTTGTCACATATAAGGTCTGTATATTATCTATTCAATATTATACTTTCTCATAAATTGCAATTCGAATAGAAGCTGGAACTAATAGAAAAACAATATGCTTTATGTAGGATAGACAAGTAACCTAAATGATTTCAGTCAGGTCAGTGATTGATGATTTCCGGAATCCTTAAATCTTTTCCCTTTATCATCTGCTTTGCTTAAAATGGTAGCAACTAGGTATTTTTGAATCTTTGCACCTTTTTTTTTTGCCACAGTTGGCAGATCCAACCATGTGGTTTTATACAAGTGCAAACTGCATCTGTTTCATTCTTGCTTTGTTTTTCTAACTTGCTTATCTTTTTCTGCCATTTTGTGGTCAAATGTGACTGCTCCAGATAAAAGCGACATCAGTTACAGACACTCACAGCGGAGTTCTTTGTGTCGGCAGAGCCGCTGGCCTCACATCCTCGGTCGATAGAGTTGAATTCATGAGGTCAGCCAGTCAGTAAGGATTATGATGTGTTTGATTCTGCCTGTCAATAAAGCAATGTTCCGAGCCTGGGCAGCTCCACACCCCTACCGCAGTTAATTGTGTGCTTGCTGGGGGATGGGGAAAAGGCCACGATTGAGAATAGAGGAGCTAAAGATGGCTTCATTAAAGCTGTCAGTTTATGGAGACATGTCGGAGCAGTTTCTGTCACGCTGCTGTCAGCTCTGTCACCTGACTGGATGAAATGATGTTCCGGTTTAAGGTGAATCACACAGGCAAGCAATTTGATATCTGAGGTCGGCAGGCTAATTTCCACGCCTTTAAAACTATTCAGCAAAAACATATAAATAAAAAGACTGAGAATAAGATTTATGTACATAGGTTTTTAAGAGTATTTTATTTTGTGTAGTTGCAAAGAACCTATATGATAAACATACTGCAATGGTAGATCCAAACAGCTGGTTGTGCTAATCAGATTTGTAAAGTCATGTGAGGAATTTGTTGTTTTCTTTTGCAATCATGTCATCTTTTTAGTTTCATCCAGCGATTATAATATAGTTGTCAGGATAAATTAAAGGTGTGTATTGTGTAGCTTTGGATGAGAGAAGGCTGCGACAACTTCCATGTGTCAGTTTCAGTTGTAGTAATAGTTGGAAATTTCGGAGTTATCATTTCGAAGACTCACTTGCGTGGTAAACCCGTAGTCAAGAGTGAAGCATGAAGCAGGCCCAGACAGCCAGTCTACCCACAGAAGACATGCGTCACACTTCGGCTTTCATTGTTTGATCAGCAGCTGATCTCTTAAAAATGGGTTGCAACTCTGAACTCTCACGGAATTTGAGTCCTTTTCATTTCTTTGTCAGTCGGAACAAAGAGATCAAGAAACAACATCAGTGTCTTATTCATCATTTTTTTCCCCCAACCAGTCCCTTATCAAGCTTTAGGTTGTCTCAGACTATCAGTAATGACTAGTCCAGCTCTTTTTCAGCAAAATCTGTAAATTGATTATCTTGATATAAAAAAAGCAACAACATTCAATTAATCCAGACAAAAACTATCTCCTTTCATCTCTTTTACATCACATCCTGTTTTGTCCTGTTCTGTTTCAGTCTTCAGTGTCGAGAGTGCATCGTGTCTTCGTGCTGCACCAGTTGATTGGAGAAAAAAGACATTTAGCCGTCTAAAATAAAATTAGTCACGACACCACTGTGACTGTGTTCACGGTTTCACTCGTGGACCTCACTGTGATTAGATTAATCGAATAACAGCATCAGCATTTGCAGTATTGCCTTCACTGCTGTAAAACTACGTTTTTGGGTTGCATGCAAGGCCACTCATGCAAATTAGAGCTAGATACAGAATAAACTTTGTTTTTGCTGAGACCGTGTTTACTTCAACTCACGGCCGATAACCGTGACATAAGTTAGTCTCGGTGTCAGTGGAGCTTCATTTTCAGCATCAAAACTACAGACGAAAGGAGTTTTTAGGTTATCTGATGAGGAAAGTAGCTGTTAGTTTCATCCATGCCAACATTATATCGCAATAACAAACATTTCCTGCTGTGACATAAGGATGACAACAGTCTCTTTTCTTTTTTTTTTTCACTGCAAATGACATTAGTGGGGTGTTGGGATTGGGAATTAAAAAGTTTGCATGTAGGAACTTCGTTATTCATTCATGACAGTGCATTGTGGATGATCCTGTCTGGCTGGCTGTGTTTTCTTTGTACATTAATGACAGTTGCAAAGGGGCTTTGACCAGGAACAATGCAGTGTTTGAATATAGCTGATCATGTGTTCATGTGTCCCCCTTCAACTCTTTTCCGTGCTCCCCTGTATGACTGTGTGCATGTACGTTTGAGTTGTTTTTTTTTTTGGTTAATTTCACCCTGACAAATTTATTTTGTGTGACAGTCCACCCTCCATTAATATCTATTTTTCATCAGAAGACTTAATCTGATGTAGTCATGCTTAAACAATGCCTTAGTGGAGAGCAGCATTTTTTCCATTCCAGTTAGGCAAGGCAATGTAGAGAGAAAACAAGTTCATACTAATCTCTTTCATGAGAAAAGTTAACTGAAGGACTTGGATTAATATGCTGTTGGGAAACTGCTCCCTCAGCATTGGATGAAAGGGGATTTAGTCTTGGTGTAAGCTTGGTTTTCCTGCATCTACTAGAACAAAAATACACTCCAAACTTTTCCATTAAATGAAACACATACACAAAATGGGGGGGGGGACACGCGCTCTGTGCTTATAAACGTGTTGTTGTACATTTAAGCAGTTTGCCAGTTCACTTTGTTTCTTGTGGTAAAGAAACCAAACCACTCGTCATTTTCATCATTCTTTTTTTTTTTTAAGTTGATGGAGAAACCTTGCTTGTTTAGTTGATAACCCACTTTTTTCCTTCTTTGGTAAGAACACTCGGCACAGCACCTTCATGATATGCAAGTGCTCCAAAAAGTAATTTCTACCTGAACTTCTGTTTTTTCAAAGCTACTAAATTTAGGTCAGACATTTAAAAGGATCCGGAGAAGTCATGCAGCCTTAAAACTGCGAGCATGGCTTGTGCACAAGATGGGAAAACAGAGCCTCAGTTATGCTGTTTACTTCAGCATGTTGTGTGTGTCTGCCAGTGAATACAAATTTGTGTGTATGTGCTAGCCTCAGCTCATGGTGACGGGCAGGTGTCGGGGAGCATGGAGGCGACACCCTGGACTTCACCGTTTTGGTTTTTAGTTGCAAAGGTTCGGTTGTGTGCTACGTGACACTCGCGTGCCAGCATGACTTACTTCCATTTGCATTAATGGTTGAGTGACCCTCCCCCAAACATGCACACACACACACATACATCCTGTTACCTATCGTCACTGCCGCTTGCCTTTGAGGCTGCAAAGGCTGCTCTTTGGTTACTGATTATTTGCAGTATAAGGTCTGTTTACAATTTATCTACAGACGGCCTGTCGCTGACCTACATACAAAGCCCAGCCTGCTATCAGACAAGAGTCAAATGTTAAATAATTATTTATCTGAGGTTGTGAAATCTGAAGATTTACCTCTGTGGCAATTAACCGAAACAGCATTTGGTCAACTTTGCAGTGGGGGAGCACACAAACAAATCCCCGCAAAACTTTGCTCTTTGCGATTAAAATTTCTTAGTTTACAGCCACAAGTAGATCTGTTAAACTCTTTACCAAATCATACAGCATATCAACTTTAGCCGTGTTTTGTGACTTAAAGGTTAAGAACCCTTTTTCCCATTGAACAGGAATGAACCGAGGAGCGCGAAACCTGTGTTACCAGTTGGCCCAGTTTCTTGTCATTTATCTACTTTCTTATTGTTTATCTGACTCGCAGAGCTTTAATCCAGGAGGGGCCCCTGACCCAGGGCGCACACTATAGACATGAAAAACCTATAACGGCCACACCCATGTCAGCCTGATAAAAGTCTGTATGTATGTCGGTGGGTGGTAGTAGCAGTGGCAGGGGAGTTATAACTTACACAAGGATTACATGCATGGGACAGAGAGAGGGCAAAAGACAAGACAGAATAAGAGCAGAGCATGTTAGAGTTAAGGAATAAATGCAGGAGCAGAGCGTGGAGCCGAAAGGATAGAAAGAGAGCAGATACACAGACGTCAATAAAGCATATTCTGAGAGACACACAAGAGATACAGTGAGGGGTGTGGTGTGTCAGTGGTCTTGCCAGTTTGACTGGATCCTCGGTGTCTGCTTTCAGTCAGCCAGGAGTCCCTCTGTGCTTATTTCAGTTTGACAGAATTAAGTTATAGGTTAATCCTGACAATCCACACTTCTTTGCAGCTTTTTGTTTCCGTCATGGAGCTCATTCAACGGCTTTTCTTCGAGCCGCACGTCATAGTTTTAGGTTATATGTCGCACTGCGCGAGCAACCTGTTCCAGCCCTATATTTACATAGGCAGCTTGGTTAATACATCACTATCAGAATAACAATAATAATAAGACTGATCATCCATTTTACCAGTAGCACAGTGCAGTCTGCTTGGCATCTGAAGACAAACAGGGATACCTGTCAAGAATTGGACTTCACCTTTAATCCGTCCGTTTTCATTTACATTTGTATAATAAATGAGTAGTGCGTCATGGAGATCAGTCAGTTTAAAGCCATTTATGGAAGATATCTGAAGTGCAATCATGACTTAAGGTTTAAGACTTAATTTGAATCAATTTTCTGAAGTTATTACTACTCAGCGTAAGAATATTTCCATTTAAATCCTGTGTTGTTGATTGGTCAACAATCAATATACTCCATATACTGTTACAGACCCCCTCATAATATGTTGTTCCATATTTTTTTTTACAGATATGTTATGTATTCATTTTTACAATATAGCAGATTTATTATTGTCACATGTTCGTTAATACATAGCAGGAAAAAAGGGCAACATCTGTAAGCACTGTATGAGATTTGAAACAGGATGAGCCTAGATACTGATACTGAAGTGTTAGAACAGCTCACACTTTGCTATTGACAGCCAGCTCCCTCGGTGGCTGACACTAATCACCACGATGCCTTTCTTTTACAGTTACAAGTCTTTAAGAATTGCTGTGAATTGGAAATCATCACATGAGAACCGCAGCTTTAACCTTCAACAATAAGAGGACTTAGTGGGTGTCATCCACTGTTTCATGCATGACATTCAGTTGAGCACAACTGTGCTCTGTCACCACATCTTGAGGACCCAAGTGAGTGGGATCAGATCACTCCCACCACACCACAAGGCAAATATTTATTGGTGTGATTAGGACAGAGAGACTGAAAGAGGGATAGGGAGCAAATAAAGCAACATGGGGGATGGGAGCTGGGGAGGGGGTCATTTATAAGATTTATGGTGCGGCACTTCACAAAATGCATGCATCCTGTAATTAAACCCCCCCCCTTGCCTCCAGCAGGCCTCCACATTAGTTGGCATCCCCCCACAACAACACCACCACCACAACCCTCTTCGGTCCCACAGCCCCCACCCCTCTGTTCCTTCCCTGCCCACTAGATAATAGGATCCTATGGCAGCCTGGCGTCACTAATGAGGGCGGAATACCACAGCTAGGGACAGTCTGTTAGTGGTAAGAAGCCACTGTATACGCCATCCTACGTCGGGCCTTTCATTTTCACTTTTTCTGAGCCGATTCCCCAAAGAAAACCTGGATGTTCATTTGGAAATTGCAGGTTATGAGGATGTGCCACAGTCATTCTCAAGTCAGATTCAGTCTCGCTGTCCAACCTCAAGTTTCAAATGAGTAGGAAGTTCATTTTATTGCACTTCGAGAGACACACAGGTCCTTGTAGTAAGTGTTGGAGAGGGATACCATTAGAAATGAAGACACTGAGTGTATATATATCCAGTGTGGTATGCATCTTAGCTGAGCAGGCAGCATGGGAAACTCTTTGTCATTACTCTGTAGTAATTCCGGGTTTGTTCAACAGGCCCCATTAAGATGACAATCTCAGCCTTGTCTAAGAGTAAATAATCCAATAGACATATGTTACCATCACACGAAAGAAGAGGCTGCTGACCTTTTTTGTGTCAGCGTTGGTGATGTGCTGAGGAGTTATCAGCTCTCTGAACTGGAGTGTGCAACATGAGGCTTTTCAGTGCCTTCTCTGCGAGCTGTGAGCTAGCAGGCTTATTTAGCAACGATATGCCGGGCTCTATTTTCTGTGGTTTTGTTTGTTGGTACTCGGTTGCGCATTGTGTTTCACAACATGCTATTTTCAATAACGCATTATGAAACTTCCTAAACTCATTCCAGTCACTGTGTGATGTCGACAATACTATCATTTTATTGTTGTTTTCTGGGGCTATAGATGTAGTCGTGATCCCGCAAGACACTGAAGCTGCGTTGTTTCACCCTCGCATAAGAGATCAACAGACATCAATAGAGAGACCTCTAACAACGTATTTCGCTATCACAGTGAATGGAAAAAAACAACAACCACAGCCTCAATGGCCCCACTGTACTCCTCCGAGCGGGCGCCTCATTTTTACTGCTAACTTTCACTGAACTTTCCGGAGCCCCCCCCCCCCACACACACAAGCACACACAACTGGAACCACATCAGGTTCTCATCAAGCCACACTGGTCCACTGAATTTCTCTATTTTCCTCTATGTCATCTCTTCTTTGGTCAGGTGACCAATCTTTTAAGATGTCCATGACTGTCCATGTGACTGTTTGGAATACTTGACTGTTTTGATAGGTTTTTTTTTATACACGGGGGATCGTACTTGTCAAACTTAATGGCACCGGTAGTACTGCTGGGTGGCCTGCCATCGGTACAGTTCAACAACTGGGTGCGTCCTAACATGCTGAAATTGAGTTTGTGATGCCGGACCCCTTTGACCGCAAGTGTGTGAAAATGTTTGTTGCTGTTAAACACAAAACAACAGAGGTTTTGCCTTCATTCTTTTTTTTTTGTTTCCTTCTTGTTTG
The DNA here is from genome assembly GCA_013363375.1 of Menidia beryllina. Lineage (NCBI taxonomy): Eukaryota > Metazoa > Chordata > Actinopteri > Atheriniformes > Atherinopsidae > Menidia > Menidia beryllina. Next base: position 5,065,667 of record JABUIW010000023.1, read on the forward strand.
TCCACAGCTGTATGAACTGGACGGAGACCCAAAGAGAAAAGAGTTTCTTGATGACCTTTTCAGCTTCATGCAAAAAAGGGGTACGTAGCTGTCGACGTGTGGATCAAACCTGCCAAAGTCTGTCCGCTATTAAAGTGAACCCAACCAAGCCTTTTAACTCTTATCTTGTTAGATTGTATTTCCTCGCTTTATCCCTTCCAGTGCCATAGGCAGCTCTTAATAGTTATATGATGAGGATGATCCCCCTCCCCCTTCTCCCTCTGACATATGACACAGCACCATCTACTCATCTTTCACTGTGTTGGGTGGGGTCTTTATTCATTTCAGAGATGATTGCTTCTTGGTTACACAGCAACTCATCGTTCCCAGGCTATTACTAGAAAGTACATGTTGTATCAATGCCTACGCATGTATAGGCTTACACTCCAATCTTGCCAACATTTAAAGCACCACACAGACAGGCACACAATTAGCAATTGACCAGCAATTGGTGTTTCCCCTCCACATCTGGGTAGATTTTTCTGATCCCGAGGGGAATGCCGGACTGTTTTTGATTTTGTTTTGAGAGGTATTAAAAGACCAAGCAGTGGCTTTGACATGATTCCCCGGACTAAACCCTTGTCAGTGTCACAGGTGGTATCAGGGCTTAGTATCACATCAGGGTGCATTAACTGACATGGCAGACGACAGACATGTGCGCACAACTGAAACACGAGTACAAGATATTTACAGTGTCAGCCACTGCCGGTGGGTGGGTCTGCCATGCCCGCTCTTTGAATCTGAGAGCACCATCTGTAGGCCACACTGATAACTTCTTTGTGCTCATCTTAATGTAGCTTAGGTTACTTTAATTAATCATTATTATTATTTATTATTATTTTGTGAAAAAAGAAATGCTGGTTTATTTAGCTTGTAAAACTCACTCAAACTCCATAGATACAATTTTAATAGTTATTTCATCCAAAAAAAGATCAATCTAGAGATTTTGGACCATTCTGTCCTGCTGCTGAATGTTATCCGAGGCTACTTATGGTTTCTTTTACCCTCCAGAAAACTGTCTCAGGTTTGAGTTTTAATGACCTGGGTTGACTGAAGCCCACATCTGTGTTGTCTCTGTTTATTGGACAATATCTACCGCATTTTAAGTGATGATGAATATTATTGTACAAATGTACCAACTTTGGACCAGCCACTTTCTGAATATTCTTGAAAAACAGTGAAATTACTTTGAAAATCATTTAAAGAAGTTAGCCTACGATGTAAATACAAATTGACAGTTTTCTCTCCCCTCATTTTTCTTTGATTATTTGTACCTGACCTTTCCCATATGTACGTGTGTTTGCAGGAACCCCTGTGAACCGTATTCCCATCATGGCCAAACAGGTCCTGGACCTGTACATGCTCTACAGGCTGGTGACAGAGAAGGGCGGCCTAGTGGAAGTCATCAACAAGAAACTGTGGAGGGAGATCACCAAGGGACTCAACCTGCCTACCTCAATCACCAGTGCAGCCTTCACTCTTCGCACACAGTCAGTACACGCACACGCCCTGCTGCTTTCGTTCGACTCGAACTCAAAAGGTTACCCGGTTGCATTGTTTTGCTTGCTTGGTTTGGATTCACCCTGACAGTTAAAAACACAGTTACATATAACCTGTTTACCGGACAGCTCTGCTGTCACAACTGTCACATTGTTGTTGCTTAAGGTAGATTTACCTGTCAAAGCTATATCCCTTAATCCTCATTTTGATCCGTGTTTTACATCTGTGGAAATGTTCCCCATCAGAAGTCAGCAGCTGCTTTGTTTTACAAATGAACCCTTGGGTGTTGAAGTAGCCTCCTGCTGTAGGTTTATATGGCAGGATGTTCTCAATCCTAGTTAGCTAGAGCTCAGATCAGGTCTCCTCTCAATCTCCTCTTACAGGAAGGAGGCTTGTCTGTGTGCGTTAGTAACAGTATTCATTTTCAGCCCAACGCTGAACTTAATTGTTGGAACCTTGCTTTTAAATGTACTTTCTTTTGCAGGTACATGAAGTACCTTTACCCATACGAATGTGACAAGAGAGGCCTGAGCAACCCCAATGAGCTCCAGGCGGCCATCGACAGTAATCGACGGGAAGGTCGACGACAGAGCTTTGGCAGCTCCCTCTTTACCTATTCCCCCAATGGGACACCCACCATGTTGTCCTCACCGAAGGTCTCCACGCCTAGCGTGGGAGTGGCAGTGGGCACCAACGGGGCCTCGCTGACCCCCATCCAAAAATTCAAGAAAGGTGGGAAATATAAGTATAATTTGAAAGTGACTGAACGGAGACTAACATGATTCCCTTTTCTTTGCTTGGGGCACAGAATGTTATTAATATCGCTAGCACAGGAACTTGCCTCAGTCTGAAATTACCTGATGTATGATTGTTTAGTTTCACATACACGATTTATAAAAGATGAGTTCCACTAGTGTTCCGCTTTTGAAAATGAGACCAATTCCAGATATAAATCCTATTTCAAATCTTTCAAGTCTGCAGGCATCATATTTAAATGAAGTTATCACTTCCTCTTGACTGTTTATAGCTACTTTACGGAACTTTAGTTAAGCCCAGTTCCAATCTTTTATTATGATACATGTATAAAAATGTATCTGAATGTATATTTTCTCATTTTTTTTGTCCCGGTGCGGCCAGAAGAGGAGGGAAGCCAGCCGCTGCCGGGGGTCAGCATGGCTCGGCTGCCACCAGGAGCTTTGGCCGGTCACTCAGTGGCTGCTGTGCAGGCAGCGGCAGCCCAGGCGGCGATGGTGGCTCAGGTGGCTGCTCTGGAGCAGCTGAGGGACAAACTAGAGGCCGGTGAGCCGCCAGAGAAGAAAATGGCGCTGCCGGCCGAGGAGCATCACCGACTATTGCAGAGAGCGCTGCAACACAACCTGCTGGCCATGACCAGTCAGTTACCGATGAACATCCGCATCAACAGTCAAGGTACTGAAAACTTGTCTGAAACATTCAGCTCTCAGGTGAAGAATACAACCGGTCAGACATGATTTCTCTGCTCTCACGGCAGCTGAAAAGGTCTGAGCTAAGCTGTTGCTTTAGGGCATTCCTTTATGTCATCACCCATAGATAAGAACATTGATTGGCTTATTTGAATCTGAGTTTCCAAAAGATCCAAAAGATGAAGGATTTTGTTAATACATTATCAATATTTCAATTTTTTTTGTTTGTTTTTTTGTTCCTTTGTTTGTTTTGGACATCCAAAGCCCCATAACGGATCAAATAAGATATAATTCATTTTACACTGATGTTTTTATGGTCGCAGCTGACAGGATGAGGGTCATTTGTTAGGAAAAACATCAATATGTGACAATGCCACAGTTCCCAAAGGTACCATGTTAAGTTGACTTTAAAAGAGAAATCAAATATCCTTTCTTAATCATTTTGGGAAGCCCTGTTTGTGTATGCATCATTGAGAATTTTAATCAGTGTAGAGTGTCTTCTCTTAGAGGATGACTTGCATATAGAAGTCATATTTCCTTGTAAAAAAACCCAAAGTGGCTTTGAAAAAATCCACCGTATTTCCCTGTACCACAGCTGCTTAGGGCATCATTGTTATCCCTTCTTTCGACAGTTAGTATCTCTATTCACTCTTGTTATCTCGCCAAACCACAGCACCCGGCAGTAAGGAAGTAACTCACTGCAAGCCTATATGTTGACCTGTTTAGCTTATGTATGCACGCAGACATATAGAACATGTGTGTTTGTTCTGCGGGGATTCCCTGCTGCATGCAAACTCTTTGAGCACAAGCAGGGTTTGTCCTGGTTACGGTCTATCTGATGAAACACGCAGTGTTTCTCAGCAAGTGAAAACGCAGGTAAATTCTGGGAAACGTTCTTATGGACACTTTTGAAGAATTCAGTTATAGGGAAGCTTTTCTTATGCAAAATGACTGTGCACTTGCTCTCTTTAGTTCTATGAAATATTAAGGAAGTTATCAAGTTTGGATTTAGAAAAAAAACAACAACTATTGCCTTCCTGACAGATGGCAGACAAGATTCTGCTCTGAACCTCACCACAAACGGCACAAGCAGCATCAGCATGTCGGTGGAGCTCAATGGAGTTGTGTACACTGGTGAGTATTGGTCATGTGGTACAAGATGTACACCTGATCACCTCTTTCCTTCTTGGTTAACACAACCCTCCATTTCTATTTTTTGTCAACCATGTCCTGTTCTGTATTAAGGCAGTAAAATTGTAACCTTGTAATCCTCAAATTGATATTAAGCTGAACAAAATCCTTTCAAGATTTGGATGTAAAGATAAGATACGCACATTAAGAACAGGGCAAAGCATCAAACAACAACAAGTTTGATGGCTTAGGTCAGCAAAAAGAAGCACATTTCTGGTTCCTTTTATTTTAATATGTTTTTTTTTATTATTACAAAATCTCTTAACCAAGCTTGTGTGCCTCATCATTCTGTTTGAGATGGTTCATGCAAATAGTGTGGTTTTACTGCTTATCTATGTTAAAGAACATTCAGAGAATTGTGGCAGTGTTGTGTCAAGTAGACAACTCCTCATTTGAATGAAGACGAGTGCTAGGCTGAATCATGCAAATGAGGAAAGTCCAGCACCACCAAACCCCTGACAAAGTTTCAATTGATCTTTCATAGTTGATTTAGAAGAATTTGACTTAATAATAATAATATCATTGTGTGATTTGTGAGATATTTGCCCAATTTTTTAAAAGGTTATATTAGTTTACATTGTTGTTTTTTAACGACTCTGCAAATTGACTTTTTATTGATATACCAGGCCAGCTGTGTCCTTCCAGACTAATGAAGTTCTTTAGTTTATGAACGAATAAATCTTTTGTTCATTCATTTATTCATTTTATTCAATTTCAGTCCTAATGTTAGAGATCAAATTAAACTGGCGCATTTCATATTCCGGCATTAATGGTTGGTCTTCCTCATATCTTTGTCTGTCCAGGCGTTCTTTTTGCTCAGGCAGCAGCGGGGGCAGCCTCAGCTGGTGCGTCTGCATCATCCCTCTCCAACAAGCCCGTCAGCAGTCGTGTGGCCCCGCAGCAGCAGAACACACCTACCTCAACCTCCAACAACCCCTTGTCTTAACAAATTCCCAGCCTTTCCTTTTTTTTATTACCACGCTAAGAAAAGCCAAAAAGCAACCTCATTTTCTATATCATCTATGCCAAAAAAAAAAGAGAAAAACCATCATCAGTACAGAAAGACAAACTGAAACTCAGCTATCTTGAAGTACACTATCTCAGGTTTTCTCTCACAAACTCACCTCTTTTGTTCTTCATCGCCAAAAGGATTTTTAAAAGAAATATCCCAACTGAGAGCCAGTATATGCTAAACTATAACGTATGCACAATCTGTGAATTATTTATTTCTGCATAAATGTACAGATTAATGGAGAACAACAGAGACGGTAATAACTAGGAAGGCTAAAGAATTGTTTACACACACAAACACAGCTACTGACTGACAATAATGTTTTTATTCTCTAGAGAGTTTTTTTTATTTTATTTGAACTTTTCATTGTCATTATTATCATTATTGTTATTCTCTTTATTGTGTTTTATCATTTAAATCTTTAACAATCCTCTCACTGCAGAAGAAAAATCTATATATTTAGAATTCTATTAAAAAAAAGAAGTATGAATATCCTTTATTTGTAATCAGAAAAGCTTTAAAGGTATGTGTTATTTCTTCAGGGCATATAACAATGTACGGTTGTGACCTCATTTTTCTGTAAAACCAGATAACCTTATAAACATGGCAGCCATTTTGGATCTGTACGGGAGAACAAGTCTAACGCGGGCCTGCGCTCAGGTTGGCAATTAGATGCAAATCATATGGGTGCCACAGGGTGTCCTGTTGGTGCCAGGGGGTCTGCAAGGACCTATCAGAGCTCAGCCAGACTTGATGTGTTAGGCTACTGCACAAAACCGTTTTTTTTTTTTTCTTTTATGTGCTTGTTCTTCCAGAGACAGCTGGCTAATATGTATCCAAAATCCACTCCTCTTTATTGATGAAAGGCCAGTTCGAAACGCATTCATGCCAGTCTTGCAGGTAGTTTTGTCAAGCTTGGTGTTCAGAATGGCTTCGTGTAGGAGTAAGGTCTGTGGTGCGGGTGTTTAAATGAGCTCCGTTCATACTTAATGGGAATAACAATAAGTTTTCATGATTGTTCTCAGGTGTGTCTGTTTTGTACAAATTTTCCGCTGTCTTCTATTACACTGGACAGAGTAATGCTTTTCAACTTCTTTGTTTGCTGAAGGATGTGTTTAATCTTTTTCTGACTTGGCCTTCTCGTGGACCGACCGTCTTAAGGTCGGATGCATGCATGTAAATGTAGATGAAAGCCCTCCAATCAGAAATGAAATGATTACCTGTGTTAACTCTGCAGAGAGAGTGTCCACTAAATCACTGTTAATATGGAGACACTCACAAGGACAATCAGGAGTCAGGTGACACAAGTTGGGCCTCAGGAGAAACCTGACAGATCATCGTCTGTCAAACTGTTTTCTTTGTTGTTGTTTTTTTTAATGTATTATAGATTACAGGTGCTTTAATCTTTTTTTGGGGGGGTTCGGCTTTTTGTTTTGCATGATGTAGGGCTTCTTCTGATCCAAGTGCTTCTTAGCCTGAGCTGTGACGTGGACAGGGTCTCCACGTGACCGGCTCACCACCTATCAAGGATATAGCAGAGAATGTCTTGTGATCCTCTTGACTGTGCAGCTGAGAGATAATCAAAACTGCGGCCGTGTGTTTGCTCGTGACTAAGTGTTTGCGCAACTCACAGTTTGATTTATGATGGAGGAGACATCATGTCGCTTCATACGTTGTTGTGTCTCCGCATTTTGAAATCAATCAGTCATTCAGCTTTTTGAACTTTAACCTGTGTTACCTCTGAGACAGGCTGTTAAAGATTGTTACTTACCCCCCCCCCCCCCCCCCACCCCTCCCGCAAACGCACCCACCCCACTCCACCCCTGACCCCACAGCCATGCCAAGCAGCCTCGTTCCTACTGACGATAGGAAGTAAATCAGGCTTTGTCCGTGGGTTCTGCTCGGAGGCCTTAACACAGCATGAGATGACCAGAGAATGCGCGGTACCTCCATCTAATCAGTTTTTACTGTTCCAGTCAAATATCACCAGATGGCCGTCGCGGCTTTGATTCTGGACTGGCCTCTCAGTGGGAAATCACCACCAGCCGCTCCAAAAACGTTTTAAAAAAAAGACTCTCCACACTCAATTAAGGGGCATGCTTTCATCCAAATGCCTTCTTTTAACTAAAGTAAATGAACTATCATGCAGCATCAAACATGTTTTAAAATTCAAATTACAATCCGAAATACATATTTTACCATGAAGATCTTTATCTATTAAAAAAAAAGAGTTAAGACTTCAACATTTGAATATTAAGCCGATGATAAAGGCTGTTGAAATGACAGCTTAAACCAGTATAAACTTTTGGATGCTACTGTTACATTATAATGTACGCAAACCTTTAGGGAAACATACCAGAAAACAAAGGCTTTTTGTGGCCTTTCTTTTTCTTCTAAATTTTGATTAGCGTTAGCGTTTTGAATTAATAGTAAATATATTATTTTCTGGATATTTGATTCAAACTGCAGAGCATACACATTTCTGTGATCTCCAAGCCCAAAGACATGGAAAGGCTGCCGCTCCCACATTTTCATTCTATTTTAAATGAATACAGAGCACTTGCGTTACTTTTATGATTAGACAAGCTCAATTCTCAAGACTTTAAAGCACTGAGAAAGATTTCTCTAGTCTAGACAACAGAAGTGGGTAAATTTGCTTTGGCTAAATTGTTCTTTTGAGCTAGCCCGGCCTTTTCAGGGTTCTCTGTATGCATTTCGTTTCCTGGTTTAAGTCCAGGCTTCTTTTTTTTTAAAATATCATTTAATGCGGTGATAGTTTATTTGGTAATGGTGGTATATACATCCTGATTTATAAATAATGGTAAAGCGTAAATGTGAATTATAACAAAAATCATGGGTGGAAAGGACAGTGTTTCTGAATCTGGCTTATTTTCCATGAACGTACTCATCGCATACATTCTCATGGAGAGCAATGTTTTTGCAATTATTTTATTTATTGGTCTGATGGCTCACAGAATATCCCATGTTTTTCCTCACGAGGTGCAGGTGTTGCCCTTTCTGGTAATGGCTGACAATCAAATAGACATGCTGCCGCTGAATGCACCGTCTGTGGGGGAGGGCGGCAGGAGAAAACTAAATTCAATCAATCCGGATCTTAAGGATCAACATTGCTTTTTTAGATTTGACCCTGTGACCTTTGGCCCCCAAGGCAATATTCAAACACCTGCCCCCATTCAGTCGATCCTTGTTTATTGTATATCTATTGACTGCTTCTGTGAGATATTTGCATCTGAACAGCGGAGGTACCACAGCTCTCCTCTCTCTGTGTGCATGGCAGCATTTTCAGGGAAGGCTGGAATGTTTTTTAATTGCGTGGTAGCGACAATCAGGAGACATTAAGGCAAGACTGTATACCTCTTAACACTCGACATCCTCCCAACCACAACCAAGCCCCACTTCTACCTCAAGGACTAGAACTTTTGCAGATTGCTTCTCAACCACCACAACAGAGAATCCTGCTGTAAGGTGCAGGAAAACCTCATTAAACTGATATTGATGCAGGTTCACAAAGACTATGAAAGAGATTGTAATAACCACAGACAATCAGATATCGGCTTAAATGTGATTTTCACCTTGAATCAATGATCATTTTAGTTATGCAAGAGGTGGAAGAAGGCGGGCGGGGGGGGGGGGGGACATCTTCCAGCCTCAGCCTCTTGGGTATGAGCGCCCCTCAGTGGTGTCTATCATCATGATGCACAATCAGTTAAGTTTTTTCTGAAATACAAATAGAAAAAAGTTGAATGGCTTCAGATTTTATTTTTACCTCAATGAAATTATCAAATGTCAGTGTATTATATCCCAGTGTTTCAGGGGTTTTTTGGCAGTTTTGGTATAAAAAAGCCTCTGAATCAGTATTCAGATGATTAAGGAACACTAATACTCCTGAAACCAGACATGGTGTCTCACCGAGTCGACACCCTTTGAAGGCTATTAAATACCGAAGAAGGAAATATCCAAATCAGTGTAATGTTCAGTAACCAGGCGTCCCTTCATTCTTTCAGGATATCCCACATCAGAAGTTGCCGATTTCTAAAGTCACATCATAGCAGTGAAATTTTGCAGAGTAACTATGTAGCACCTTGTGTGAAACTTGGACTTCTTCGGATGTTGAAAAAGCAGATATCAGCTCAGGTTGTTTTGGGTTTTTTTTCCTGAGTTTTGCATCTGTTTGTCTGTAGGCAGTTCCTCTCATACAGCCTGCGAGAGTTCTTCATCTTCAGTTGAAGGCACTGTTCAATTGGCAGGGTTCAGTCTTTGTTGTGTGGTTATGCAGTCAAAAGCCTGAATTGCTTTCTCAAGTCTGCTTGTTTTTCATGCTGTTGTACAGACTAAAACTGAGACTTAGCAAGTACATTTTGTTTGTCTTTGAAGTAACTTTCCAGAACAATAAATATACGCACAAATCCTCAGACTCTTGTGATTGGCTTGTGCTCTCTGTCAAATCCTCTTCATTTAAAGAGACCATAACCTTTGAAAAAAGAAATAACTGCTGCTTTTCAACCCACCGTAGCTGTAGATAGAATCGTTTGTAGAAATCTTGCTTGGTCCAGAGCATCTTGCGCGGAGAGTTGACTCCGACTCCCGCTCCCACAGGCCTCTGTCATGGACATTCAGCTGGAGCATTTACGGGTTGAGCTGCATGTGAGTTCAGGGCTCTTTAGACTTCATCACTGACTTGACCTCCATCGTGTGGACTGTGGGCAGGAACGATGATGATGAGAAATAAAACGAGATGCCTTCTGCTGTGACAATTGTATGAATTAACCTGTATTACTAAGATTCATTAAATAGATTGTTTCTGAAATATGGCTTTGTAGGGCTATGGATTATATTGTGTTTATACTGTTTGTTTTTGCTATTTCTTTGCTTTCTTTTTGACATGCTTTAGCAACTGAGGCACACAGAGATTACTTCGAGATTTATTAAAACAACAATGATGATGACGATTTTAAAACAATGTGATTTTTTTTTTTCGGGAAGCCTGTGATGTATGTGCGTGTATGTGTGTGTGTGTGATAGGAGTTTCAGGTGTCTATTGAGTATCTTTTGAACGGAAAAAAGGCGTGTCTATGGTGTCTTACATATTCTCAGGAAAATCTACCTCTACCTCCAGTTTGATGCATTTAACCCGGCTCAAGTTGCTGTTCAGTGGGAGGGGATGGAACAAGGACGAGCACAGGGGTCCGAAATAAACTTTAGTTAACCAGAATTAAAATTAACACTGTTCTCTGGCATCACATGAGAGCTGGAAACTGTAATTGTGTTACAATCTGCTGGATGCAAACAAAGGATCCTGTCGCCCCGGATTCCCACGTTAACTTCTAACATCACGATGGCTCCTTTTGTGCTCGCCTCTTGTCTGTTACACAGTCGTAACACTTCTGCTCTCCAGTACATTTGAGGACCAACAGCGGGGAACCCAAAACTCAACAGCTAACTACTACTAGTACTACAACAAGTACTGCTTCTTGTACCACTGTCAGTACAGCAAGTCTGTTTTTCGAGTTTTTCTGTCCGCTCTCTTCATGTGTGCTTCTTCCTCTTTTTTCTTTAAATGATTACATTTTTGATGAATGGGATATTTCCCGCCATCCACCGCAAAAGTGAAGTGGCAGCGGGCAATGCAAGTTTTTTTTTTTCTTTGTTTGTGTTGTTTAGATTTCTGAAGGGTGAAGAGCATTTTTTTTTTGCCTATTTACTCATATGTGTTTGTGTGAATACAATTTTCAATCTGAAAATAAATAAAATATCACCTTTCTTAAATGTCATCAAAGCTTTGGATGTTATTTAATGTCCTCTGTGACGGCATCTGTAGCCAGAAGTTTATAATATTATCCGATATTTATCTTATTAAGCAAGCTTGCAGCATGTACAGATGGTAGGCAGATTAAAGGAATAAGCTGAGTGATGAGTGTTTTTAGCTGTGTGTGACAACTTGAACATACCATCAATAGCAATGATACTGCGTTGGACTTGTTTGAAATCATATCCATCTGGTAGGTTTCAGTTTATGAGGAGTTCTCTCTCTTCATAGACTTCTTTCTTCTGTCCAGGGTGTACCCCGCCTCTTGCCTACTGACCACAGGGATAGGCTCCAGTTCTCCCGCGACCCCATTAGGGAATAAGCGGTAACGATAATGGAAAGATGGATGGACTTCTTTCTCACAGGGGTCCTGCAATTGTGCCTACCATATATAGACTTCAATTGTCATCAAGAAACGCAGCCATTTCCTTCCATAATGTAAAAAAATCCTGAGAGATTCACTCTCAGAAAATTCATTTATTCTGGATAGTATTATTTTTTCCTAAACTAACTAAACGTATTGACCTGTGTATTTTTTTTCATATACATAAATCAAATCAATTGCCCTTTAAGATGCGTGTTCAAAGGATTTTTTGAAAATTAAGTAGCAGATTGTTTTTGTATTTTTCTTTACATACAGCTTTAACTTCATGCTTTACTGTTATTTAAATGTACAACACTGGATCGCACTTTACTTGAAGTGTTAAATTTGAAACATACATCATCATCTGCCTGGATGTCCCTCATTGATCTACAGGGATGAGATTTGACCCCATGACCTGTGAATGGTAGCACTGTCATCCTGGAGGACACCACTTCCATCACAATGGAAAGGTTTCTGTGCTGAATGAAAAGACCACTTAGAAGAATTTTTCATTGATTTGCTGCAAGCCATCCCTCTAACAACCAATAAAATCCCTCACGCAGCGTAACCGTGCCATCTGATAATCTCACTGAAGGGTCAAGAGTTCATATTTCTGTGTGTCCAAAACCTCACAAATTAACTTTCTTTTTTAATTCTTTTAAAACATTCTCAAGGATTTGTTTTAAAAACAGTTTCATCAATTGATATGTTTTTTTAAAGAAAAAAACATTACAGAGAATAGTTTGTGTTCAAATGTATTTTGTCCTTTAGTTGATACATCTTCGTGTTTACATAAAGGGCAATAATTCTTAAATACTTGTTATTATTAGTAGTAGTAATGATAGTGTTTGTAGTTGTAATATAGCTTTCAGGAGAAAAAAAGTATTTTAGCCACCATGGTTCTAAATGTGATAATTCGTTTACTAAAAATATTTTCTATTAAAGGCAAATTAACAAGGATATTTCTGTTTTCCTTTCATATTTTTTTCATTCTCATGAGGCATGCTTTATCATCACCTGGAAAATAAACGGCAAACTGCTTTTGCTCCATTAAACACTATGTTTTTCATTTAAAACGAGGCTTCTGTGTCGACCCAGATATTTCCTGTCACACGTGGTCTCATAAAAAACACAGGACAACGTGACTTTTGCCTCTTGTTGACGCTGGAACGTCTGAAGCACCGCCCCTCAAAAACTGTCCGCTGCATTCAACCTAACGTATTCCAGAAATTTAAAACCCGTTAAACGAGTCCAGATATCGCGGGGTTGAGCGGGGCGGAGCTAAAGTGACGAAACGCCCTCTGTCGGGACTGGGCCAAGGAAGAAAAGCAAAGCAACTGAAAAGAAAAGATAGGAAACAACGGGGCCATTTGTGTTTTGGATGCTTGTATTCTACATGTGTGGCAGATAAAATGAAGCTTAGATCTAAAAAAATAATTGCGGCTTGTCCTGAGACGCCGAAGAGCAGCCGTCGACGGTCCGAAAGAGGGACACCAAGACAAACGCGTCCGTCGGTGTCTGCGGCCGAAAGTCCGTCCCAAAGCAAGGTAACATTAAAGCATTTAACACCATTACCCACAAAGTGCGTTGCCTCTCACATTTTGATTGGAATAGTAAACACATTTGACGCAGAATAGGTTGTGATAGAAGTGGCTCCGTTTTTCGAATGTTCGATTAGCCGACGTGTGTTTGGCTAGCTAGCCGCAGCGTTTCAAAACAGCAGACTGTTGCTAACGAACGTTAGCTGTGATGTGTTCAAGCAGCCGCTGGACTAGCCGTTCAATAACAATTCTCATCATTACCAAGCCACTTTTTTTTTTGTCATGGACTGAGTTAAGTCTAGCCAGTACCAATATAGCTTAAGTGTTGCCGTAAAGCTATCTGTCGGTGGGGGCGTCTTTAACACGATTTGTGTCTGATGTTTTGGGGATACTATTAGTTCTGCTTGTAGGTCATTTTGAACGCTTCCTCTTGTGGCCGTGTGGGATGTTTTCCATTGAAATTCTCAAGATGGAGACAAGTTATTTGTTGACACGTGTAGCTAATCATTTTTTTAAGTGTGTAATGATAAGACTATACCTTTTCAAATCTACTCAGTATTATCAAAGATAAAGAAACCCAGTAAATGCACCTAGTGGAAGGTTTGGGATTTGTTTGTTTTCCATCAGCGTGAGCCTAACCTCAAACACAAAGGTGCATTATATTGGCAAAAAAATTGCATTGAAATTCATTTTAAGTATTGATGTGCTGAGCTATCAGGTATGCTTTTTGTTTCTGCGCATCTATTTGTGCAACGACCTTTTTCAGAAGATCAAAATTATGCATCCTCATGTTGTGGCAACAAGTGTGTGACAGGCTGTGGTCAATATTTCCCATACACATGAATCCTTTTCCAGATTTTCCTGTTTTTCTTCTTCTGCGTTAATGGCATTCACGATCCAAAGTTTGTGTTAATGCGTCCAATAAAGCAGCTCTTGTTCACACATCTTTCTGGTTTGTTTTGCTACTAAAAGACTATATCTGTGCCGAATGCAATGGCGTGACAGCACGTCATGTCCATAGTGATGTGGAGTTTAGGTTCCGCCTGAGCTGTGGAGCCCCTACACTGTGGGGTGGGAGAAGGACAGTGGTCAAATTCATCATTTTGGTTGGTCAGATTGTTTTGAAGTAGTCAAAAATTGAATTTTTGCATTTTGCCCGCACAGGATGAAGGCCCCTTGGAAAACCTCTCTGATGATGAAGTTCCCACAATGAGGAGGCGGGCACTGCCTCGCGGCCGGGCAAGAAAGAGAGCTATTGCCGTCGGCGACAGAGAGTCGGGTATGTTTGCACCAACAGAGGACTCAACCAACAATAAGGTCACTGTGCTATTCTATCGACGATTGCAGCTTTTTAGAGTCTAACTGATCTCATTTTCCTCATGTGGAGTAGATCTTACCTTCAAAACTCCTCTTAGGCCCATAAGCCATGAGCGTATCCTGTCAGACGGCGGCGTGGCAACTCCCCGCAACTCCACCGCCCGGAACATCTACTCGCCCATTGTTCGTTTCCTCACACCCAGCAAAGAGAGTGAGTAAAGACGTGGACTTCTGCTCTGAGGAAAGGGAAACGCTGGTCATCATTTTCCCTCTTATATTGTGGATGCAACCTGTTTCCTGTTTTTATTGTCCTGATTTGATGATGTCGTCCTTCACATACGATTCTCATCACTCAGATTGCTATCTTTGATTTTTTCTATCCAGATTTGAAGAGTCCCGGAACAGGGAACAGCGTACTAATGAGCCCAGAACAAGGTGTGTTTGGATATGGCTCCATTGATCTTCTGGCAGGAGACGAGGATGATGATGTCTTTGATCCGTAAGTGGGATTTAAATTTTATGGTCTGTTGTCTTGTGTTGCTTATTCCCAGATGGGGAGGATACTTCTCCAGAATTTGTGTTTTGGTAGGTAACATCAAGCAGACGAGTGCCTTAAACTTTGCTTCATTCCTTTCCACTTTCAGATTCATGTTTATCAAGAACATTCCATCCCAATCTCAGCATTCCCAGCCACGTATCAGAGATATTCCCCCCAAGACTAGGAGCACTCCGGAGGGCACACTGGTGGTGGACCTGGTGGGTGGAGTCCCCTGTTTTCCCATCCTCTGGATACGCACCAGTTCTGGTGTTTGGAGAGCAAATGTCTATTTTTCTATAAATCTAGTCACTGGCCAGTGAGATGCTAACTAGTTATTGATTGGACAGCGATGGGGGGGGAAAAACGAACAGGCAGCTGTTCATGTGTCATCCAGTAATTTACTGCATCAGCTCCCTTTGACAAGCCGATGGGGGGGGGCTGATCGATAGCACAGCGAAGGTGGCAGAGGCCGGACAGCTCCACAGTTCGGCAAGTTATCGTTTGCCCTGCTTTGCACCGTTCACATTTTTGTACGATTTAGTTCTGTGTGGGACAATGTGTGTCCCGGTCTGAAGGGTTTAGTTTCTGTGGTCGGTGACTGGGGGTTGCTGTAGTCGGTGCTCAGTGTGACGTCGCAGAGCCGTTCTTTGAAAGCCCCGGGAAGCATCGGGAAGCACATGTATAGGTACCATAGTCTTAATGGTCTTCGTGTCGGTGGTGAATCCAGATATGCAGCTGCAAGAGTTGAGCGTAATGTGCTCAGGGCCATTATATTTTCACTTGGACCCTGATAATGTGGCGGGAGGCCGTTTGTGTAACGCAGTCATGAGTCATGAACCGCAGCAGACGACTTCATTAGGGCGGATTAAAAACAGCGGTGTGCGATCCCAGATGTGTCTACGGCAGCCTGGACGTGTCTGTGTGGAGCCCCCCCCCCCGTGCACTGGTGCTCTACAGGGAACATCTCCTCGCTGTTGGCTCAGTCCACAGCCAGCTTGCAGCCAAGTGCACTTCAGACGCCTGGAAGTGTTCCTGCTTCATCCAGAGGCTGATTACAGATAGAGAGAGGTTTCTGTTGCACTGCAGCCTGGGTTTGAGGGCTTGTGTCTGTGACCGATGTGCTGGAGTGTGGTTGCGAAACAGACGATAAGACTTTTCAGCAGAACAAGTCTTCGGGTTTTTGTGTCAAAGTTAACTGAGGCTTATCGGTGGTCTTCCCAGGAGGAAACCCTGATGTTCAGCTCTCTGACTGTGATCGACGAAGCAGATTACACCTTCTACACGCCTTTCCAGGATCACCAGTACAAGGTAACCACACCAGGTTGCTCTTTACAAACCCTGCTCATTGTTGTTTTCCTTCTGTTGCTTCATCATTCTGATCCTTCATCTGTTAGTCTTCTAGCTGAATAAGATTGTTTTATAAGAATGTAGATTAACCCCCTTCTAATCCAGAACACAGAACAGATAGTTGCGTTTTCTGCTTAAAAATGCCAGTGAATCGGTTATTGCTGACATCTTTAGATCCGCCTAAGATTTCACGCTGTTTGCTCACATATTTGCACAGATGGACGAAGTTATGGATTTGAATGTACTTGTTTTATGGCAGAAGTGAAGCAGCAGTTAAAGGGAGATTTTATCCTCGGATATAACGTGTGTAGTACTTTTTTTTAAAAATGTAATTATTCCCTCTGTGTCTGATACAGGTGTACATGATCCTCCGCCCACACGTCAGGGAGTTTCTGCAGGCCATGGCTAAAGTCTATGAGGTACGTCTCATTAATTCTAACAGTTCTGCTAGCTTGGAAAGCTTCAGAAATGTGTTTGCGCTCCGTTTGTTTTTCCCGTCTTTGATCGTAGTGGCTGCTGCTTTTTGTTTCTTTCACAGCTGTTTGTCTACACGTGCGCAAAGAAAGAATATGCCGAGAAGATCCTGGAGATCCTGGACCCTCAGAGGAAGCTGTTCCGGTACGTTCAGCAGCCGGCCGACCTCTGGGGGCCCCTCGTCGCGTTTCGGGGGGGGGGGGGGCGACGGTTAGTTTTCCACCAGGCTCCTGTGGTTAGTGACACATTGACGGGTTCCCTTTCAGACACCGTCTGTACCAGGACGACTGCGCCTGCGTCGTCGGACACTACATCAAAGATCTCAACGTCCTCGGGAGGGACCTCACAAAGACGGTGGTTCTGGACAACGCCCCCCACACGTACCCCTACAACGTAAGCCCTGAGGGGAGTCTACGCTGGTGTTTGTGATCCACTCAAGATTGTGACGGCTGCAGCGTGCCGTTTCTCCGTGCTTTTGTCTTCCAAATCAGCTGGTTTCCTGATAGGCAGCTATTCTGTTAGAAACATGCTGCTGTTATCAGCACACCAGTTGAATTCCTTCAGACCTCCAATAGCTGAAATGCCAGTTAGACGAGGGGGTGGTTTCCACATACATAGCATCAAGTATCCTGAAAGTGACTTTTTCTTGTAACTAGTAACTACTTTTTTTTTATTAGTAATGCGTTTTACAGTGTTCAGAACAAAACCAGACCTCTGTGTCCTGGTTTGACATCGCGTTTATCAGCATAAACGGGAGGTTCTTGGCTTTTGGAGCCGCCGCCTGACTCTCTGCGGGATTTTGTCCAGCGTCTGCTCACCTTTTTGTATCGATTTTGCAGCTGATGAACACGATACCGATCAAGAGCTGGTCCGGGCAGCCGGAGGACAGAGAGCTGCAGAAGCTCATCCCCTACATGGAGAAACTGGCTGCAGCTGTAAGTCTGCTTTACAATTTAATTTTAGCTTGGTGTTAAACTTGTTAACTCCGCTTCTCATGCACAGGCCCTGATTTCCTTCTCCTTTTTTTTTTTCTTCTTTTTTTTTCACTTTCAAAGCAAGCAGCTGTTTCTAATAAAAATAGATCCGAACCCTGGCTGTATTTTACACGCTGGGCTCTGATCAGCAGAACAACAAGCTGCTGAACACAGCCGAGCATTTAGCAGCTCCAGATCTCTCCCTCAGGCCACAAGCAACAAACAGACCCTAGAGAGGATCTGCCAGGCTTTCATCTATCTTGTTCCCTTCTAAGTTTAAAGCTTACTTTAATAAATGTCTGATCTGTGAACGAGCGGATTGGTAATATTCTCACTTGTTTCTGCTGCCCCCGTGTGGCCACCGTTTGTCCATGCAGGCGCGTGGAGAGGTCATAGTCTTTCTCTCTTTAACAGAAAAACTTTTGGCTTTATGGGTCAGTATTTTTCTGAACTCAGCTTTTCTGTCTTGGTCTTGGTTTTATATTTGTACGTCTTTGTTTTTTATTTTTTGTCCACATAAAACGGGCTGTAAGGGAATTATAGAGACAAGAAATAGACTCAATCAAAGGGGTCAGGAGCTGCTTGATCTTTATGAGGAAGCCGAATTACTATGTCAGCATCGACGGTGAAAATAAACTTTTGGCTTTTGGGAACTTTTTAGATCTGTAGGAATTGTGCTCCAGTATTTTCACTTTCACTGTTTGAGCGCAGAAGTTAAACAATGCTGAGTGCAGCCTGAGGGGGGGAAAAAAACTAAAAGCTTTTCAGCCACCCAGTTGGGAGCAGAACAGCCGGTTATCTGCAGCAGCATCTGCCCGCTGTCTTTCCTCCCCCCCACCCCCCCAGCTTCAAAGTTGGGCCTGAATATCTCCCACTGTGTTTTTTCAGGAGGATTTTCAGGAGGTGTTGAAGAAGAGGAAGGATCACATACACCGGCTGCTGTCGGAGGACTGATGACACGGCTCCCTTTGGCTGCTTCACGTGACTGTCGCAGCTGTGAAGGGGAAAAAGCAGAATCCAGGTGGACCGTGGTGCACTGTTGGACCCGCCTGCCCTCCTCTGATGTGGACCTGAAAAGCGGCATCGCGTTGGAAATGTGCTGCTGAGCCACTGATGCTCCAGATGGACTCATTCCACAAATAAACTGCTAACCTGTACATATATTTACAAAACAAAACGTGAAATGTCTTGTTTATAGTCATAATTTTCTATTTATTGATTATATAACTAATCAACTGCTGTTATGTGTATATTTTAGAAATGTTTTTTTTTATGCAATAAATGGACCCTAATACAGTCCTATTGACTGTCGTCTACTTTTATTCTATCGCTTTCTCTTTTTTGGCTTTATAAGTCAACTAAATATCCATTTCATCTTTGTTTTGGCAACGTTAAGACTGCACCAGACGCACGCAAAACATATGGGTGGGGGGCATGATCGAGTTATACCTGTTCCATTTCACACGAGAGTAAAAGGTAATTATGAATCCATAAAAGCTCGAGATTGTGTTTCTTACAGGAATTGTCGTTTTTCACATTTCTGGACTAGTTTTTCTTTATTTTTATGGAGCAAGTGAAAAGGTGGGAAAGAACACAGATCTTAAGGAGTGACCGGACTGAACATCTAACACCAGAACATTGAGAATAGCTGTAAAAGTACCCCTCACCTCTCACGCCTGATTAAGCGGGTGTAGTTGTGCAGCCTTTAAATCTCTGCAAAGCTCTTAGAGGAGCTCCTCTGTGATATCTGAGTTATTAAGCCTCCTGTTGCAACTGCAAACACTCATCCTGTTTATGGGTCTTAGAGGAGAGCTGGAGTTTAGTCTCCATGTAAATGTTTACTGTGGTGTTTAGACAAACTTGTGTTTGTGATGGATGTGATTGTTAATGTTGAATGTGAAGGTAAACTGAGAGGAAACGTCTCCTCCTCCTCCCTCCGCCGCCTGCCGCCGATTCTCCTCTGCTTATTTGCTCCATATGGTGTTTGACATGGTACCCGGGAAGGGTGGGGGGGGGGTGGAGGGGGGAAACGTGTGTGGGCGGAGGAAAAGCCTAGTATTTTGTCCGTCCTGAAATTTGATTCAGAAGTTCAGGATCCTGAAAGACAAAAAGCAAACGGAGGGGGAGGGAAGAAAAGGCAGACAAGGACGGAGAGGGGTTTTTTTTTTCAACTGCGAGGAGAGGAAAACTCACCTAAATCCGTCGAAGACCCCCAAACCAAAGTAAGTTGACCCAAAGGAAAAAAAGTGTTTGTGAATCAGATACTCTCGGCTTGGTATTTCACTGAGACAAATAAAGCGGCGTTTATGTCTGCAGCCCCTCAGTCAGCTGCGTTAATTGCTTCTGAATGGCCACAAGATTGAGGATTTGTGAATGACCCGTGTGTGCTTTACGCACGGCTTCACGCAGGCTCGGCGCCTCATGTGATTTATTCATCAATAAAACGCGGCATTTCCTGCTCCACTGGCTTTGTGGAGCTGTAAATGTTGGAAGTTTTTTGGGGTTGAAGAGTCGCTCGGCAGCGAAAAAGTCATTTTTCTGCGGGGGAGTGAGGGCACGTTGGCCCCCTTTACGCGCCTTTCCCCATCCAAGCCTGCCCCGCGACGCCCGCCTCGAGATTCGCTCCCCTCCGACAGAAAAGCCCGACGCCTACTAATTGCGCTCTATACATGGTAAAGTCCTCATTTTGTTTGGATAACGATCGTCTCCGCAGACTTTTTGCGTGCAGACTCTGCGCCGCAGTTGGACGCGCGCCAAGGAGTCCGAGAGAAAATGCCCCGAATTCAATCTGCAGATGTGAAACGGTTCAGACACGCGCAAGCCCCTACAAAGGCGCGTGATTGGTGCCATTTTACTCACATCTGACCGATGCTTTTATCAAGTGGGTGATTGTTTGGCCTTTTTTTATTTATTCATTCAGGTAAATGAACTCAATGGGCACAAAAAAAGAGACCAATAAGCCTTAATTTAGGCTTAGTGCAAAGGAACTTTTTGGGTATTATTGTGTCTTTGTACTGATTATGCAGATTAAATCTGTCAAATTAACTTTGCCTTAAAAAAAGAACAAGTAATAAATCTTCTATTATATGTTAAAAAAATGACTACAGATCACTGAATGAAACAGGATCAAATGCAATTATTTTCTAATAGAAAGGTTCAAGCCACTTAAAGTAATATAAGACAGTAATAAAAAGTCGTGTACAATATCTTAAACATATTCGAACATTAATATGGTTTATTGCGATAATTTTAATATTGTGACTTAAAGTTATATCAAAGTCTGAGTATTTCTATCTATCTATCTATCTATCTATCTATCTATCTATCTATCTATCT